>CM055126.1:171204285-171419287 GCA_029206835.1 Rana muscosa
AGAGATCTATACCTTCCCCTACTCCACCCAAGATGAAATTCATTTTGGACAAGTCGGTCTTTAACTCCAATATAAACAATGGATTCCTTATTGGTTGATTGCATGAAAAAAAACAAAAAAAAACTGCCAACAAATCCCAACTCTCCGGCATAGTAACACCGATTTATACCCTGGATTCCACTGTGGTTTACAATTGTGTTGCATACTAAATCTACCTCTTCAAATAGAATAAGGCCGCTTTCAAACTGCTCTGTTGTGGAAACTCTTCTGCTTTGTTTTCCCCCCATTCATTTCAATAGGGAGGTGCATTTTTGGTGCTTTTTTTACCGCACCAAAAATGTAACATGCAGGTCTTTTCAAAAGAACCCGATAGGATTTAATGGTCATTAACCACTTCAATACTGGGCACTTTTAACCTCTTCCTGCCCAGGCCAATTTTCAGCCTTCAGAGCTGCCAACATTTGAGGCCTTACGCACATTGGACGTTAAAATAACATTATAAAAGAGCCAGTAGCTTTGCAGTGATTTTTTCAACTTTTTTTTAATGTTTTTGCAATAGGGTTTTTTTAAAAAAAAAGGATATTTTTTTTATTTTTTTATGCATCAAAAAAGGTTGACCCACTGGTAAGCGAAGTTTGAGCGTTTTCATAGCTGAAAAATGTCTCTCAGAACCCACCAGTTTTGAGTTTTTTTTACTGCTCAAAACTGCTGATAACAGCCTATTTGTGCATGGGCACATAGGATAACATGGAGAGTTTAATGACTGTAGAAAAAAACATCTACAGCCAAAAACAGCAGCTGTAAAAACGTCAAAAAACGTTGTGTGCATGAGGCCTGAATGACAATTGTGTTGTCATGCAATGCTGTACTCAAATTTATCATTTTTTTCCCACAAATATAGCTTTCTTTTGGTGGCAATCACTTTTTTTTTTTTTTTGTAAAAAACAAACAGTAAAAGAGAAAAAAAATTGGATTTTTGTACTCACCGTAAAATCCATTTCTCTGACATCCATGGACCGACACGGCGGCTCTCATCACTGAACGTATGGGTATGTGTCCCTGCTTGCAGGAGAAGACCTAGGCAGAATGTTAAAACATTATAGAACAAACCAGAGCTGAACAGCCCCGCCCAGGGGGGCAGTCCCTCCGGACATTACCCTCCCACCTGCAGCTAGCAGACCTCAGTTCGTAACAAAGCAGCACAAACTTAAAAAGGAAGGGTGGGTGCCGTGTCGGTCCATGGATGTCAGACAATGGATTTTACAGGGAGTACAAAAATCCTATTTTCTCTTATCATCCATGGACCGACACGGCGCCTCTTATCACTGAACGTATGGGACGTCCCAAAGCAGTGTCAAGAGGGATGAGAGCAGTATAAAAAGGAAAAACCAAAAAACTTCACTCCAAACAAGGCAGAGCTCCTCAACGGAGGAGTTGCCACTTTAAACAGCGGCCTGCAACACCTTGCGGCCGAGGGAAGCATCCGGAGATGCAGCCACATCAACCCTATAAAACTTAGAAAAAGTATGAACAGACGACCAGTTCGCCGCCTTGCACACTTGTGCAACCGACGCTTGATGTCAGAAAACCCAGGAGCACCAATTGCCCTGGTGGAATAAGCCGTAACCAGGAAGGGAGGTGCCCGCCCCATGAGAGCATAGGCTTGAAAGACTGTTTGTCCGATCCACCTAGAAAATGGTGGCGGAAGAAGCCGCTTGGCCCTGTTTCTGACCAGAGACAGTCAAACAGAGAGTCAGACTTCCGAATAGAAGCAGCAGACAGGCACACCCGCAAAGCTCGTACCACATACAAAGTGTGCCGCGCACACTCTCTGGGATGCGATGGTCAAGGACACTAGGACGGGAGGACAATGTCCTCATTTTAGGTGAAAGGTCGAGATCACCCTTGACAAAAGAGAAAGTCACGGATGCAACACCGCCTTATCCTTATGGATGACTAATTATGGCGACTTGCAGTACAATGTCGCCAATTCAGATACTCGTCTAACAGAAGTGATTGCCACTAAATGGGCCACCCTCTGAGACAAAGTGAAGAGGGGAATATCCCTGATATTCTCAAAAAGGAGGTTCCTAGAGAACCAAGAGTACCAATTCCGATCCCACGGGGGGAGAGGAGACTTGACAGGAGGGAGCCCATGGCGAACCCCCTGCACAAGGGTGCCAACCAAGGAATGACCCGCTAGTGGTCGCCGAAAGAAGACGGCCAAAGCCGAAATCTGACCCTTAATGATACTCAAAGCGAGCCTTTAGGCCACTCCATGCTGTAGGAAAACGCAGGGTTCTAGGGACGGAATACGTCCGAGGATGTCAGTCCAGCTCTTCGCACATGGCGATGTAAGCTTTCCAGGTACAGAGATAGTTCTGGAGGAAGACTTCCGTGTCCTTAATATGGACGAAATGACCGAGTCCGAGAGACCTCGGTCTCTCAACACCTGGCTTTTAACAGCCATGCCGTTAAGGCCAGAGACTGTAAAGGCAGGATGAAATATATGACTGAGACAGAAAGTCCTCCCTTATTGGCAACCATCAGGGAACGTCCGCGACGAGACATACTAGATCGGCGTACCAGTGAAGCCGAGGTCAATCCGGAGCAATGAGGATCACCGGAATTCCCTCGGTCACCACCCTGCGCAGCAGGCGGGGGAGCAACTGCAGCGGAGGATAAACTTATATCAGGTGATAATGACCCCATGGGCCATTGACGCTTCTGAGGAATCCGCCCAAGGATCCCTGGATCTGGCCACAAATCTCGACAACTTGCGATTGAGTCGAGAGGCCATCGGGTCCACCTCCGGCGTGCCCCACCGTTTGTGTGGCAAAAGAGTTGAAATACCTCCGGGTGCAAGGACCACTCTCCCTGGTCCAACGTCTGGCGACTCAAATAGTCTGCCAGTTCTATGCCCAGAATGTAAACGGCCGACAGAGCCGGCACGCTTCTTTTAGCCCACTTCAGGGTACGCTTCTTTTAGCCCACTTAAGGGTACGGGGGACCTCGGAAGCCGCAGCTGAGCTCAGAGTCCCCCCTTGATGGTCGACATATGCCACCACCGTGACTTTGTCTGACTGGATCCTAATGGAGCGATCCTGCAATCTCTCAGACCACGAGGAGAGGCACAGTCTGATGGCCCGTATTTGCAGAACATTGATCGGCAAACAGGCTTCGTCCGGAGTCCAAGCCCTTGGGCCAACAGGACTCCCCAGACTACACCCCAGCCCTTCAGGCTGGCATCTGTAGTGAACACCGTCCATTGGATGGGGAGGAACGACTTCCCGGACCGAAGAGCCGGGGACCCAAACAACCATGTCAGGGACGCCCTGACCAGGTGGCTCACCTGGATCAGAAAATCCAAAGACAACGGGGAGTTGTCCCAAGGAAACAAGATCTCCTTCTGCAATGCCCTGGTGTGTGATTGGGCATACGGAACGGCATCGAAGGAGGTCACCATGAGTCCCAGGACTCCCATGCAAAAACGGATTGACGACCATTTTTTGGGATGTCAGCATCCGCACTGCAGACTGAGGTGTCAGTAGCTTCCCCGGAGGTAGGAATACCTTTGCCTCCAAGGAGTCCAGAATCAGACCGAGATACTCCAGATCTCGAGTCAGGACCCGGACTGACTCCTGAATGTTTGGGAGCCACCCAAAGTCCCTGACTGACGATAGTCACACTGTCTTCTAATTCTGAGCCATTTCCTGCTCTGAGAAGAAGATCGTCCAGATAGCCCACGAAAGCAATGCCTTGCTGTCTCAGCAAGCTAGAACCAGCACAAGCACCTTGGTGAACACCCTCGGTGCCGAGGCTAGGCCGAAAGGAAGAGCCACAAATTGATAGTGGACTTCACCAATCGCAAGCGCAGATCGGAACATGCAAGTAGGCGTCCTTGATGTCCAAGGTCGCCAGAAAATCCCCTTGACGGAGTGTACTGACCACCGTGCGAATGGATTCCATTCGGAACTTTTGCACCTTCACGAAGGCATTCAGGACCTGGAGGTCCAAGATAGGCCGAACCCCGTCCCCTTTTTTGGGACGACAAACGAATTTGAGTAGAATCCCTGAAACCTCTCCTGTGACGGAACCGACACAATCACTCCGGACCTCAAACCTGAATAGGCCCCATAGGGCCGCCCGACGGGCAGGAAGGAGAGGAAGATTCGAGGGAAGAATCTGTCTGGTATTAGGAACGGAACCTATCCTGTAACCTGAGGTGATCACCTCGCACACCCACCGGTAGGAGATCCGGGAGGTCCATTGATCCGTGGACCTGCAAAGTCGTCCCCCCTACCCCAGAGTCGGGTGGGGGCAAGTAAAAATAAAAGGAGGCTTTTAGGCTCCATTGACACCATGGTGTTCAGGATCAAGGGGCGGAATCGCCGCGGTTCTGCCCACGGTGCATAATCGCTGCAAATAGCGGTACGCTCTTGCGATCCTTGTTACTTTCCATGGCACCCAAATTGCTTTACGATTTTACCGCCATTCGTCGGGCGACAATATCACGCCACGATTTGGGTGCCACTGCGGCGATTCCGCCCACGATCCGGAATGCCATGGTGTGAATGGAGCCTTAAAGAAAAGAATACAGTCCCTACAGTCAAACATGGTGGAGGTTCAATGATGCTTTGCTCCTTCAGGCACTGGATATCTTGACCGTGTCCATGGCGTTATGAAATCTAAACACTACCAAAGAATTCTGGGTTGCAATGTAGGGTCTCCATCAAAGCTCATGAGTCTTACAGCAGAACAATGACCCAAAAGCACCCAGAAATGATTTAAGACAAAGCGCTGGAGAGTACTAAACTGGCCAGCAAGGAGTTAAGATATAAATCCCATAGAGCACCTGTGCAGACATCTCAAAACAGTTTTGAAAAGAAACTAGGGTTGTCCCGATAACACTTTTTTAGGACCGAGTACAAGTACCGATACTTTTTTCCAAGTACTCGCCGATACCGATACTTTTTTTTCAATGTCATGTGACAGTTTGAAAGATGGGGACTGATAGGTGGCACTGACAGGTGGCACTTATGGGCACTGACTGGTGACTGGCTCTGATGGGCACTAATAGGTGGCTGGCACTGATAGATGGCACTTGTGGGCACTGATAGGTGGCACTTGTGGGCACTGATAGGTGGCACTTGTGGGCACTGATATGTGGCACTATCAGTGCTGTCAGTGCCCACAAGTGCCATCTATCAGTGCCACCTATCAGTGCCCACAAGTGCCACCTTTCAGTGCTATCAGTGCCCACAAGTGCCACCTATCAGTGCCCACAAGTGCCACCTATCAGTGCTATCAGTGCCCACAAGTGCCACATATCAGTACCCACAAGTGCCACATATCAGTGCCACCAAGTGCCACCTATCAGTGCAATCAGTGCCATCTACCAGTGCCACCTGATAGGTGGCACTGGTAGATGGCACTGATTGCACTGATAGGTAGCACTTGTGGGTACTGATAGGTGGCTGGCACTGAAATGCTGCGGGAAAAAAAAATGACAGGATTTAAAATAAAAAAAACTGCTGCCATGCCCATCTTGGTACACCCAGCCAATGGCTGCGCTGCTTTCAATCCATCCAGTGTAGCCAATCGGCGGCCAGGCTGAAAAACGAAGAGGATGACGGGGACGAGCATGGGACTTTCGAGGGGCCAGGTAAGAAAAACGGGGGCTCGGGGGGGGGGGGGGGGGGGGGGCGGTATTGTCGAATGTTTTTTCACCTTAATGCATAGGATGCATTAAGGTGAAAAAACATGTAACTTTACTACTCCTTTAAATACATTTGGAAATCCAACGGACGGTTTACATGTTGAATTTTAAAAGCAGCAGCAAACCTTACATGCTTGCTAATGTGACAGAACACCTCTGATTTTCACATTTAACATTTAGTTAAATGTGAAAATCAGAGGTGTTCTGTCACATTAGCAACCATGTAAGGTCAGCAGGTTTGCTGCTGCTTTTAAAATTGAACATGTAAACAGCCTGTCAGATTTACATATACTGTATTTAAGCATATAAGCTCCGTTTTGTGTTGAAAATAACTGAAATCTAAAACTCTGATAGGTGTAACAAGATTTGTCTTTTTTTTTGCCAATCCCAAAAATTATCCGATCCGCGACTCTGATCCGAGGATCAATCCGATCCTTTAGTTTTTTTGATCCGTTCCACCCCTAGTATTTACATATAAACTAAAAAATAGGATTTTTATACTCACCGTAAAATCCTTTTCTCTGAGTTCATGGACGGACACAGCCTTAATCTTGACAAAGTGGGTATTAGCCTTGCTTCAGGTGTGACTAGGCAGAAAGAGTTAACTTCAAAGCTGAACAGCCCCACCCAGGGGGCGGTCCTACTAGCTATATCCCCTCAGCCTGCACTAAGCAGATCAGTTTGTCAAAAGCAGTACCAACTTAAAAAGGAGGGGTGGAGTGCTGTGTCCGTCCATGAACTCAGAGAAAAGGATTTTACGGTTAGTATAAAAAATAGGATTTTTTTACTCACCGTAAAATCCATTTCTCTGACGTCCATGGACTGACACAGCTGGATACTGTAAACGTGTGGGTATATGTCCCTGCTCGCAGGAGATCTAGGCAGAATGTTAGATACATACATACATTCTAGAACAAACCAGAGCTGAACAGCCCCACCCAGGGGGGCGGTCCCTCCAGACATTACCCTCCCACCTGCAGTCAGCAGGCCTCAGTTCGTAACAAAGCAGTACAAACCTTAAAAAGGAAGGGTGGGTGCTGAGTCAGTCCATGGATGTCAGAGAAATTGATTTTACGGTGAGTACAAAAATCCTATTTTCTCTTACCGTCCATGGACCGACACAGCTGATTACTGTAAACGTGTGGGACGTCCCAAAAGCATGATCAGAAGGGTGGAAGCAGTAGTAAAAGGAACAACCAAAACTTTACTCCAAACAAGCAGAGCTCCTCAACGGAGGAGTTGCAACATTAAACAGCGGCCTGCAATGCTTTGCGGCCGAAGGGAGCCTCCGAAGATGTAGCCACATCAACCTTATAAAATCTTGAAAAAAGGTATGAACGGACGACCAGGTCGTCACCTTGCACACCTGTGCAACCGACGCTTGATGTCGAAAGGCCCAGGAAGCACCAATTGCCTTGGTGGAATGCGTCGCAACCGGAAAGGGAGGCGCCCGCCCCTTAAGGGCATAGGCCCGTATGACGGTCTGTTTGATCCACCTAGAGATGGTGGCAGACGACACCGCTCGGCCCTGTTTTGGACCAGACACAGACTTCCGAATGGAAACAGTAGCAGACAGGTACACTCGTGAGGCTTGTACCCATCTTAATGTATGAAGCGCAAACTCTCAGGGATGCGATGGGTGAGGACAACAGGACGGAAGAACAAATGTTTTTCTTACGGTGAAAGGCCGAGACCATCTTTTGAAACAAGGACGGTCGTGGGCGCAACACCGCCATATCCTTATGGAGGACCAAGTAAGGCAACTTGCAGGACAAGGCCGCCAACTCAGACACCCGTCTAACCGAAGCAATGGTCACCAAGATGGCCACCTTCCGGGACAAGGTCAAGAGAGGAATCTCTCTGATATTCTCAAAGGGATGTTCTTGGAGAACCATGATGCATCAAATTCAGATCCCAAGTAGGGAGAGGAGGCTTGACCGGGAGGGAATCACATGGCGAACCCCTGCACAAAAGCATAGCGATGTAAGCCTTCCAGGTACGGTGAGATATCTTCCTGGAGGAAGATTCCCGTGTCAACAACATCGAAGAGATGACCGAATACGAGAGAACTCGGTCCTTCAGCACCTGGCTTTAAAACAGCCATGCCATTAAAGCCAAGGACTGTAAAGCAGGATGAAGTATGGGATCATGAGACAGAAGGTCCACCCCAATAGGCAGTCACCAGGAACGTCTGCGACTAGCCGAAGTAGATCGGCGTACCAATGTCGCCGTTCCGGAGCAATGAGGATCACTGGAATGGCCTCAGCCCCTACTCTGCAAAGCCGGCGAGGCAACAACAGTAGCGGAGGGTACGCATATATCAGGCGATACTGCCCCCACGGGCTTCCAACGCGTCTGACGCGTCCGCCTAGGGGTCCCTGGACCTGACCACGATCTTGCCACCTTGCGAGTAAGTCGAGAGGCCATAAGGTCCACTTCCGTTGCCCTTCCTCCGGTAAAGAAGGTGGAAACACCTCCGGATGCAAGGACTCTTCCCCTGCAATGCACACGGCCGACAGGACTGTCTTGCCGCGAGATGTATGAAAATCCCAAAGAGACTCGGCAATGTATCGGAGAAGAGAGGCCCCGGTGTACAGGGTGCCTCAACTGTTGGCCAATAAAGGCAACTTTACAGAGCTTCCCTAGAAACTCGGTCAGAGGACCAGTACCTCAGCCTACACAGGTGGCGCAAACCCACCCTGGGCACAGAGACCCTAAAGGCTAAAACAGTTGCAGTGCACCTGCTAGACGACTGATGGATGAAGCAGAGGCTTTTGCCCAGTCATTGAGCTACAAAAAAATGCCAGAGACGCAGCCACTAACGGGCGTAACGCTAACCTCAGCCTGGCGAACAGTCCAAGCCAGCGCTTCTGATCAGCACTGAAAGCAGGTGGAAAGTGGTACCCCTGAAACCAGGGATCCTTGTGACAATGCTCCATCCAGCAGCTACCCATGGATAAGTGCTGATTGTACAAACACATAGTTTAAACCATGTATTGCGTCAAACGCGCAAATAGAGTGTGGGAGGAAACCCACCCAGCCACAGAGCAGAATACAACCACATACGGCGTATGTAGTTTAGAATGTGTGGATAAACCTATTAAAAACACGTTTATACTGTGCCAGCGACAAAGGCGCGCACATCATCTGGGCTTGGACGTAAACCAGCCATGCAGATTGCGTACACAATCGTGTAGGTATGTTAGCTTACGAACAAATTGCACATGTTTATACTGTGCATAGCACTGAAAATGCGCACACCATTGGAACGCAGGGGAGAAACCTGAGCACCCGGATGTATTTAGTGTAGTGAATAGACATAATGTGTATGTTTACACCGTGTATTGCACTAAAGGCATGCATGTCATGTAGCGTGGGCGGAAACCCACGCAGACTGCATACGCATACCGTGTAGGTATTATAGTATGTGTGCTAAACATTTTGCACAAGCCCATGTGTGCATAGTACCGAAGGCACGCACACTGTTGGCGCGTGGGAGGAACCAAAGTACCCCACGCATACTCAGAGAATGCAATACCTACAACTACTGTGAATGTATTTAGTGTAGTGTATAAACATAATGTGTATGTTTACACCGTGTATTGCACCAAAAGCATGCATGTCATGTAGCGTGGGCGGAAACCCACGCAGACTACAAAGACATACCGGGTAGGTATGTTAGTATGTGGATATCCAATCGCACAAATTTAGACTGTGCATAGCGCCGAAGCGCCCATACCAATGGAGTGTGGGAGGGAACCGGAGTACCCGGAGGAAAACCACACAGACTGCCTACACATACCGTCTAGGTATTATAGCATGCGTGATAAACATTGAACATGTTTACCGTATATACTCGAGTATAAGCCGACCCGAATATAAGCCGAGGCACCTAATTTTACCACAAAAAAATGGGAAAAAAAACTTATTGACTTGAGTATAAGCCTAGGGTGTCCATCTGCATGCCTCACTGTGCCTCACTGTGCCCATGCCTAGACTGACGTTTAACATGGGAGTCTATGGAAGGGGTGCCCGGCTTTGAAAACTTGGTGCTCCCCCAGACAACCAACTTTGCACACTTGTAGAGGAGACATGAGGCTACATGTGTGCCAAGTTTCGGGTCCTGGGGACCTACGACCGGCCAGTACCGGGTCCCCAAAGTCACCGGAGAAATTACTATTTAACATGCGAGTCTATGGATGGGGTGCCCGGCTTTGAAAAATCGGTGCTCCCCGGCCGTAGGTCCCCCGGACAAAAAAAACTTTGCGCACTTATAGGAGGAAGAGTGGGGCTACATGTGTGCCAAGTTTGGGGTCCAGGGGACCTATGGCGGGCCGGTACCGGGTCTGCAAATTTCGGGAGATCAGGCTCAAAAAGGTGCCTCGTGTATAAGCCGAGGGGGCATTTTCAGCACAAAAAAATGTGCTGAAAAACTCGGCTTATACTCGAGTATATACGGTAACTGTACAGAAGGCCAAAGGAGCACATACCATCAGCGCGTGGGAGGAAACCAGACCACCCGGAAGAACTCCGCGCAGACAGCACAATGATAACATATAAATAAACATATTGCACATGTTTATGCTGTGCATTTCCATTGGAGCGTGGGGGGAAACCGGAGTACCCGGAGGAACCCCACGCAAACAGTATACCCATACTGTAAACATGTATAGTATGTGCAATAAACCAATTGAACATGTCTATACTGTGCAGAGAGCCGAAGCGCACATACCACGAGAGCGCGGGAGGACACCGGAGCCCCCGGCGGAAACCCGTGCCGACCCAGAGAGTATAATACATACATACATACATACATACATACACTGTGAATGTATCTGGAGTCGTGCATAAACATATTTTGTATGTTTATATCAGGGCTCGACAATTCCCGGGCGCCAGGTCGCCATTGCGACTAGAATTAGCGACCTGGCGCAGTACAGCTGGGGTATCCTGTGTCTCCGCGAAACCCCCCCCCGCGCCATGTAATTGAGGCCGCGGCTTTGCGGCCTTCTGCAGGCCTATGCTTCCTTCTGTGATCTGGCGCCATCTTGTGGTGGCCGTTGGTATGACATATAACCAGCAATGCTAATGGAGCTTCCCCTGCGTTTCCACTGCCCCATCTCCTTCCCTCTAATTACAACCCCCAAACATTATATATATTTTTTATTCTAACACCCTAGAGAATAAAATGGCGGTCATTGCAATACTTTCTGTCACGCCGTATATGCGCAGCGGTCTTACAAGCGCACTTTTTGGGGGAAAAAAATACTTTTTTTTTTTTTTTATTAAAAAATAAGACAACAGTAAAGTTAGCCCAATTTATTTTTTTATATTGTGAAAGATAAATGTTACGCTGAGTAAATTGATACCCAACATGTCACGCTTAAAAATTGCGTCCGCTCGTGGAATGGCGACAAACTTTTACCCTTTAAATCTCCATAGGCGACATTTAAAAAATTCTACAGGTTGCATGTTTTGAGTTACAGAGGAGGTCTAGGGCTAGAATTATTGCTCTCAATCTACCAATCGCGGCGATACCTCACATGTGTGGTTTTAACACCGCTTTCATACGTGGGTGCTACTCACGTATGCGTTCGCTTCTGCACGCAAGCTCGGCGGTACGGTGCGCGTTCCTGGCTTCTAACTTTTTTAGCTGGCTCCTAGATTCCAAGCAAATTTGTCAAGCCCTAGTTTATATCATGTATGGCACTGAAACACAGCATTGGAACGTGGGGACAGCCACGCAGACACAGAGACCAATAACACATACATACACTGTGAATGTATGCAGTGTAGAGGTATAGGATGAGTTTAAATTATGGCGCAGAGGCGCATAATCTTCTCTGTATCATTCCAACCTGCTTGACTGTGCTGCCGAAGCAGCATGCAGGTAACAGGTAACCTCTGACCCTCAGACCGTGTGTCTGTCAGAGCTCAAAGCGTTCCCCAGGAAATGGCGGGAAATGTTGCTTCAGGATATCACACAGAAGGCTCACAGGGACTAGACACATAAATGAATAAAGTCCTCCCCCCCACCATGCTGCACCGACGAGGGGGAGGGAAACACTGTGTACCACTGTATCATCCATATGCTCTTGACGCAGCGTGTGAGGAAAACAGTGAGGAAGCTGTGTAAAAGAAAGGCTTGAAGGAAACAAGGGAAACAGCGTCCCTGAGGTACCTCAGCCACAGCAATTCCAGCTTGAGAGTATTCCTCACATCATCAATGAGATCACTTACAAGCGCCCTGTCATTCACTGACACAGAACTTGAGTCTTCCTCACAAGGGAATGTCCTGTTCATAAACATTAAATATTCAGAGGTAGGGTCCTGAGCACAGTAGCTAGGCCCATATCTGAATCAGAGCACTCCTACACTAAAGATTTTTTTTTTTTGTGGGGGGAGGGGGCTTTTAGCTCCTTTTGCTCGCACACCGCTTCCATTCTGACAGGAATGATTCCAGGACTGCTGACAACTGGTCCATAAGGACCGCAGGTGCAGGAAACATATGAACATGTTTAACTGTGCAGCACTGCCAGTTTCCCCAAACAAGTGTGAGAGCAGGTGTATCAGACTCCATAACGCCACCCTCTGAGACCTTATACACTATACAGTGAATATACAGTCCACCCACTGGCTACGCTGAGGCTGAGGAGGGGATACCCGGGAGGACTCACCAACCCCTTAAGGACCGCTCAGTCCTGCTGAAGCGCACTGTGAGCCTGAGGAGAGTGAAGAATCTGTGAGGAGATTGTGAGGAGATACGCGCCGCCGCTAGAGGCCGAAACCGAAAATAAATGCGCGGCGGCCACAAGAAAAATGGCCGCAGCTATAACTGCACCATTGAACCACCCAAGATGGACACTGAGCGCAAAATTCAAGCTCTAATGCGCGCCAATGGTGCACGCAATACCCACCTCACACACCAGAAAAAACTGCCCCTCTCTCCAGAACCCACTACAAACATGAGCGCCTAGCCAGGCCAGAGTGACCCCCAAGCCCCCCAAAAGCACAGCACCAGTACAGGGTGCAGAGAGCAGCATAACAGGGGGAGACAGGGAGAAACCCCCCATATAAAAGAAACACAGCCAGCATGTACTCACCTGCAGCAGGAGAGACTACTTACCCGTCCCTTTCAGGGACCCACTGGCTTGTTTCAGACAGACCTATCACAGAGCAGTACTGCGTAGCTGTTGGCCCGGTCCACCGCGAGAGATACAGTCAGTCAGGTACTGTTCAATCTTGAGAGGACCGCGGGAGCATGAAAGGACCCCTGGAGTCCTGGGGCATGTCGTGAGCCGAGTCTCATGCACACAAGGCGAGGATCAGCACGCTCGATGGTCGGACAGGGAAGACTACGAGGATACCAGTGTACCCAACCTGTTGCCCAGCTGACAGTTGCTTGAAGGTCTCAAAAATAAAATAAAATTCCCAAAAGGAATAAAAATTAAAAGTAAAGTCTTCCAGGAGACTGGCTCCTGAGAGAGCCACGTCTTCTTCTGCTAGGCAGAAAAAAAACTGAGGTCTGCTGACTGCAGGTGGGAGGGTAATGTCCGGAGGGACCGCCCCCCTGGGCGGGGCTGTTCAGCTCTGGTTTGTTTAAGAATATAGGTTTCTAACATCCAACATTCTGCCTAGATCTTCTCCTGCGAGCAGTGACATATACCCACACGTTTACAGTATCCAGCTGTGTCAGTCCATGGACGGTAAGAGAAAAACGTATTTGTCACTCAGATTTATTTTCTTTTTCCCCCCCTTTAAGATTTTGCTATAGTTCCATTTTTTAGATTTCCACAGCCCAAAACAGCAAGACAAAATTCCTCCAGAAGTGTGGGAATCCCTGGCTGTCACCAGAACTTTTTTCCTCATCGGAAGATTTACCAATTTCCTGTTCTTATGACAACCCACAATTGGGGTTCCCTCACTTGTGGTCTCGGTTATCACAGTAATCACAGTAAACAGGACAAAGAGTAAATCTCCCCAACTGGGGAACAGACCTCAAAAAAACTGCAGGCATTTTAGGCCTCATTTGCATTGGCAACAACATATGTGTAAAAAAATATTAGTAAACCCTGGCACCAACCAAAAGAACAATACTGAAAAATTAGAAACTTCCCCTTTAAGTGAATAGATTACCTCTGAAAAGAAAAAAATACATGAAAAGCAAGGCGCTAAACACACATCTGATAATTGCATGTGAACAAAGAATAAAAAGGACAATCCCAATATAATTGAAAATCTAAAAAAGGTGAAAAAAAAATTAAAAATAAAGTTAAAATGAAAAAAACATTATATACTGCACATTCCAAAAAAAGTTCATAAATCTTTCTTTAGAAAACTCCAATCAACATGCTCTTTATTGGTCTTAAAGAGGAAGTAAATCCTCCCCGCCCCCCCCCCAAAAAACACCCTGCAAGGCAAAGGCATAATGAGCTAGTATAGCATTCCTCCCATAGCATACTAGCTCATTATGAAGTACTTAAACTGAGATCGAAGCCCCCGCAGTGGTGCTCTGTCACCTCCTCCGTCTGCGCCATCTCACCACGAGTGGCTTCCGCATTTCGCGGCTCCGGCGCTGTGACTGGCCGGAGCCGCGATGACGTCACTCCCACGCATGCGGCGCCACTAACAGCATGAAAGCCGTTAGAATCGACACGCTGAGTGCATCGTTGTCTAGGTTAAAGTGGTCTGTAAGGGTTTACAAACACTTTAAAAGTGCCTCAGATACTCCTTATATAATTGCTCCACCACAAAGCGTACAAAATGCACACTTACCAACAGCATCTATGATATGCGTCTTTGGTGTCAAAAGGGTTCCACCCTTTTTGCACATGGTTTTCACAATGTCCCCAACTCAACAATGGTATATGGGAAACTACCATCAGCTGATCTCCTCCAACATCAATAACCGAGACCCTTGGTCCAAATGAACCGTTTAAAGCAGGGATCCTCAAACTACGGCCCTCCAGCTGTTACGGAACTACAAATCCCATGAGGCATTGTAAAACTGACATTCACAGACATGACGGGAATTGTAGTTCCTTAACACCTGGAGGGCCGTCGTTTGAAGACCCCTGATTTAAAGTGACAAGAAAACAAAGATTGGCTTTAGACTGGAGAACAAGGCAACCAGACTTGCAAAAGTCATTTAAAGCATTTACCAGCAGAGTCTTCAATGGTGCAAAAAACAAATTTCCCCATTTTTAATACTTTAAATAGATGATTGGCGCTTAAAAAGAGATTTCTCAAACATTATTAACCATTAACAGGAAAAGCATCAGGTTACATCCATTCTAAGTAGAGGAATACATTTGCCAATACTCACAGAAGTCTCAAATTGTCGTCCAAAAAGTACACAATCTTTTTATTTTTATAAACCTGCAAAAGCCACATATTAACATAAAATGATGGGAAGGGAGGGGGGCAATCCCATATTTTCAAAAGCACTCCGCTTTACCACAATGTTAAACCAAAATTAAATCTCTGAATCCAGTTTTAACTTGCGTGTAGTGCCAAAACTAATGCTTAAAAAGCAGAGTTCCACCCGCAATTTTTTATTTTATTTTTAAAAGTCAGCAGCTACCTACACTGTAGCTGCTGACTTTTAATAAGGACACTTACCTGTCCTAAGCGCCTGCGATGATAGGCCCCCCAACGGCGATCGCTCGGTCCTGGCGCCTCCATCCTGACGGCTTCAATGCCCGTTTCCTACTGTGCATGCGCGACTCGCACGGCGCTTTGTGAATGGGCGGCTGCCTCCTGGGATACACAGTTCCCAGAAGACAGCGTGCCCCATTCATCAGAAGACACCGCGACGGAGGACGAGGAAGAAGACCACCGCGGTGGATGAAGAGGCAGAAGAGCTACTTCCGCATAGCAACCTCCCTTTCTGGTGAGTATATAAAAAAAAAAAATCTATTTTCTTCATTTTTTTTAAATGATTTTTAGGAAAAAATAAATAAAAAATCAGGGTGGAACTCCACTTTAAATCACCAGATTATATGTAGTACCACCAGCCGTGTTCGTACAAAAAATACCTTATTGAGGCAAAAATCTAACCACAGGTCACATTTAGTGGGTAGCGCTACTGCCAAAACACAACCTATTCAACTGAATGGGGATAGGCTGCCACCGCCATGGTACCACGTGTAATGCACCCGGTTGTGGCACGGTGCTAAAATCTTTCAAGGGTTACACAGATGTACAGGACAAGCCAGAGAGGACACAAAATGAGATTCCCATCAGAAAGATTTCTCAGTGATGAGGCCTATGATAAAGTCTCTAAACAGCTGTGCCAACACAAATAAGGACTGGGAAAAAACATGAACACAAAATGTTAGTCCATCTCCAAGGACAGTGATGACAAACAGTAGTGTGACACTATGTCCTACAACACAATAGACTAACCCCCTTATATGGAAAGTCACACATTAAATGCCGCTCTGAATTCCAAAAGAATGCAGCTAAGTAATTTGCCAGGCACGTGTCAAATATCTATTCGAGCTACTGCATTAATATGCCAAATAGACAAAGTGCAGTACAAGGAACAACTCACAACCCCTCATTTAAAAAAGGAGATACTCCTGAACTGCTTGATTACACTTACACTAACAAACCAGCACATAAAGTATACAAACTACTAGCCGTAAAAATAGTGTGACCACGCTTTCTGCCTCAATTTTTTTTTTAGGGTAGCTGGCGTTATTGCTTGTGCATCTATACACGAATAGTGCAGAAACTTTTGAACTTACTGGTTAGTAATAAATCTAGGTCTGTAAAGCAAAGTAAATTTTTTTTTATGGATGCCTGTGTCCCTGCTGGGAGATACTATTTATACTATTTGCCATGGTGACCACTGTCCTGTACAGAAAGAAACATGCACTGGCGTGTGGCTGGCGGTGATAGTCGGCCGCGTGCCTCCCTCCAGCGGCTGTTAAAGTTTTCACGCAGGGGAGCCATTCTGCCCCCGTATATGTACGTGAGACGGTCAGGAACCAGTTAAACACCCAAGCATTCAGAACCCCCCCCCCCCCAATGTATAGCCCGACTCACACGTACAAATGTATCAGGGGCGCCTCTGTATGAAACCGACAGTTGCATTACACAAACTACATTCTACACGCACGCCAGAATGAGAGCTGTAGTTATAGAGCCATTCTGCATTCCCATAATGGAAGCCTTCTGATAAGCATTTACACAAGCGGTCTCCAAGAACAAAAGGTCCGTCAATCAAAATAGCAAGCAAACTAGAAAGGAAGAAAAGCTGGCCATAGATAAGTCAGAGACCCAGCTCCCTCAACCACACATCTGACATATTCTGACAGCGGGCAGATTTCCCCACCATCTGAATACACTAATCATCGTTGCAGAATATAAAAGGCTTAGTGGCAGCAATTCCCCAATCCACCTCAAAATGTGCGGATGGGGAAATACAGGAAAATTTCTTTGAAAAAAATATAAATAAAAATACCCAATTTATGGGCTTCACCCATCCTGATCATGAGCAAATCACAAACCTAAACATAAAAATTAACATGTATACGGCAAGACCTCTTTCTCACTCACAGTGCAGCCGCGTTGGCGGTAAAGCGCCGCTAGTTTTAGCAGCGCTTTTCGGGGCGCTTTTTACCCCCGCAAACGGCCGAAGGGTTAAATGAGTCCGAATAGTGCTGCTGCCGAAGCGCTTTCTGCACACAAAGCTTAAAAGGGGTTATAAACCCTCAGGATCTCTCACCTTAAAGCGGAGGTCTACACAGGGGAGGGGGGTGCAGATACCTGTATAATACAGGTATATTTGCACCCACTTCCGGGCATAGACCCATGCGGGGGTTACGCCACTTCTCTCCCCCCCCCCGCTGTCTTCTGGGAGACACACGGGTCCATTGATTGCGCAGCGCAAGTTGCGCATGCGCAGTAGGGAACCAGGCTAGGAAGCCGCAAGGCTTCACTTCCCGATTCTCTTACCTAAGATGGCGGCGGCAACATCCGAGGACCGAGCGACGGGTTGGCCTCGGGTGACGATATCGCGGGCGCCCTGGACAGGTAAGTGTCCTTATTTTAAAAGTCAGCAGCTGCAGTATTTGTAGCTGCTGACTTTAACAAAAAAAAAACAAAAAAAAAAAAAACTCTGCTTTAATGCATTAAGGTAAAAACCTTTTTGTACTGCAGCACCCCCGAGACCCCCCCCCCCCTTACCTAAGCCAATTGTTCTAGCGGGGGGGAGGGGGGACGAGCACAACGGCTCCAGCTGCTGTCTCAGAGGAGCCAGGAGCGCTGACGGGGCACCGCAGAAAAGGAGGATTGGGGCCACTGTGCAAAACCCTTGCGCAGAGGAGGCAAGTATAACAGGTTTGTTGTTTTTTGAAAAAATATATAAAAATTACCGTATTTAAATCGGCGTATAACACGCACCCCAAGTTTAGGAGGGAATTTTAAGGGAAAAAAAAAAAAAAACACTTACATTTAAATGCAGCCTTGTCCATCATTGCAGTCTTGCCCAGTGTCCATCATTGCAGCCTTGCCAAGTGCCTTTGAAGCCTTGCCAGTCTTGGCGATTTTTAAAATTGGCGCGATTTCTGTGTGGAGAGGAGCGAGCGGGGCCGAGTGTACTTCGGCTAGACTCGGCTTCTCTCGCAGTCCCGCCCACCTCCACTGACTGCGCCGGTGACATACAAAAAGCAGAGTGTACTTCGGCTAGACTCGGCTCTGCTCACAGTCAGGGGCGGGACTGCGAGAGGAGCTGAGACTAGTCGAAGTACACTCGGCTTTCTGTATGTCAGCGGCGCAGTCAGAGATAGGTGGGACTGCGAGGGGAGCCGAGTGTACTTCGGCTTTGTGTATCTCGGCTCCTCTCACTCGTTTCAGCGAGGGGATCGGCGTATAAC
Source organism: Rana muscosa (assembly GCA_029206835.1). Lineage (NCBI taxonomy): Eukaryota > Metazoa > Chordata > Amphibia > Anura > Ranidae > Rana > Rana muscosa. Next base: position 171,222,889 of record CM055126.1, read on the forward strand.
ACGCACCCACGATTTTCCCCTAATTTTAAAAGGGGAAAAAAAAGTGCGTGTTATACGCCGATAAATACGGTATGCTGATTTTCATAAGCCTGTGTGTATGAGGCCTAAAGCTTTAGAAATCATTTGATTTGGGAGGGGGGGCAGAGGGTGGATTTTTACAACTAGGTTGGATCCAAGCGATAAAAAGGTTTCCCTAATGTGTTACCTCACAAAAGCTTCAGTGCAGTAGCTTTCTATTTCTGCTCAAAATTAAATCTATCATTTCCCGTTTGTGCAGGTAACAGATTAGATTACTGTATGCTGTATAAACAAAAAAATAAATACTTCTGCCTCTATCTCCCTTGCTTCACAATAAAAAGGCCAAAAGCACACACTGCTGCAGACAGCGTCCAGGTTATTTAAAAAGTACTTAAAATCACTGCCAAAGAATATACACAGTGCTAAGGGAACAATCCACTTTACTTTCAGGGCAGCAGAATATCTGGCCAAATAAAATGGGTGTATACCACATTAAACAATCTTGGAATCTACTAATAGGATGTAGGAAAAAGCGAGTAACGGAGATACACTTTCCTTCCTTCAGATATTCTATAATATAAAATGGAGACAGTTGCAGATGGAAAAAAGCATTTACCGTACATGCCTGGTTGTAGTAAAGCCTATTAGTCAAAACAGCTACCAAATCACCTTAAATTGTGTTTTTGCAATTTATAATTGATAGCAGGCATCAGAAAAGGCATTCACTTTGTATATCCCATGAGCACTGGGCGTTTAGCTCAAGAGCATTCAGCAAAGGTGCACCATTCAATCCTGCTGCTGGCAGCCTGTCAAACATAGGTTGACTGCTGCTGTGGCTGTATAGAGCTAGGCGATACACCTAGTGCTACGACCATTTAGGGCAGTATGGAGCCAGGAAAAAAATTGGCCCAAAATACAAGAAGTCTTCAGATCCGGGCATTAATCCCAGGGCATATACTGCCCTAAATGTGCACCGTCCAGCCCCAGCAGCCATCAGGCTGCTACTAGCAGAACTAGACAGTGCACCCACACCCTCCGCTAAAAGCCCAGTGAGCATAGGCCCTTTATGGTGTAGAAAAAAAATAAAAAATGTACATCGGACCGTCCTGCAGCGGGATGGGTATGATAAACCCAAAGGAGACCCCGCAATGTATCGGACAAGGGAGGCCCCGGCTTACGGCATGCCTCAATTGTTGGCCAAGAAAGGCAACCCGACAGAGCTTCCCTAGAAACCCTAGGGTTACTAGGGGTTCCTTCAGCATTGGGCAATTTCTGCCTCTCAGATAAAAAGATCACTGGTGTCAGTGGGAACTTATATATCTTTAAGAAGGTAATTCTTCCCAATGACCACAAGTGTAAGGACCATTCTTCCCACTTACCATTACACTAATGTATCATGAGTTGTTGAGTTCAAATTTTTAGCAGGGCTTCCCCAAGACCGGAGAACTATTTCAAGGGTTCCTCTGTGTTGAAAAGGTTGAGAAAGGCTGCCCTAGAGGCTAAAGCAGTTGCAGTGCACCTGCTGGTCGACTGATAGATGGAGCAGAGGCTTTTGCCCAGTCATTGAGCTTCAGGAACGCCAGAGACACAGCCACTACCGGGCGTAACGCTAGCCTCAGCATGGCAAACAGTCCAAGCCAGCGCTTCTGCTCCATTGATAAGTGCTGATTGTACAAAACACATAGTTTATACTGTGTATTGCGTCGAAACGCGCAATTAGAGCGTGGGAGGAAACCCCCTCAGCCACAAAGAGCATAGTACAACCACATACGGCGTATGTAGTTTAGTATGTGTGGATAAACATATTTAACACGTTTATACTGTGCCAGCGACGAAGGCGCGCACATCATTGGGGCGTAGGCGGAAACCAGCCACATAGACTGCGTACACGACCATGTAGGCATGCGAATAAACAAATTGCACATGTTTATGCTGTGCATAGCGCTGAAAATGCGCACACCATTGGAGTGCGGGGGAAAAACCGGAGCACCCGGATGAAACCCAAGCAGACCGCATACGCATACCGTGTAGGTACTATAGTATGTGTGATAAACATTTTGAACATGTCCATGTGTGCATAGCGTCGAAGACGCGCACACCGTTGGCACGTGGGAGGAAACCAAAGTATCCGGAGGAACCCCACGCAGACCCAGAGAATACAATACAAACATCTACTGTGAATGTATTGTATATAAACATAATGTGTATGTTTATACTGTGTATGGCACCGAAGGCACGAATGTAATGTAGCATGGGCGGAAACCGGAGGAAACCCACGCAGACTGCACACACATACCGTGTAGGTATGTGGTTAGCATGTGGATAATCAAATCGCACAAGTTTCAGACTGCATACACATACCGCGTAGGTATAAAATAGTATGCGTGATAAACATATGGAACATGTTTAAACTGTGCAGAGAGCCAAAAGGCACACATACCGTCAGAGCGAGGGAAGAAACCGGAACACCCGGAAGAAACCCAAGCAGACAGCACACAGATACTGTGTAGGAATGATAGCATGTGAATAAACATATTGCTGCACATGGTTATGCTGTGCATTACCCTTGGAGCATGGGAGGAAACCGGAGTACCCGGAAGAAACCCACGCAGACAGCATACACATACTGTAAGTATTTATAGCATGTGCAATAAACATATTGAACATGTTTATACTGTGCAGAGAGCCGAAGCGCACATACCGTGAGGACACCCACACCGACCCAGAGAGTATAATACATACATATACTGTGAATGTATTTAGAGTCGTGTATAAACATAATGTGTACGTTTACATCGTGTATGGCACTGAAGACACAGCATTGGAATGTAGGAGGAAACCCACGCAGACACAGAGCAATAACATATACATACACTGTGAATGTATCCAGTGTAGAGTTATAAGATAAGTTTTCTTTCTGTATCATTCCAGCCTGCTTAAATGTGCGGACAAAGCAGCATGCAGGTAAAAAGGTAACCTCTGACACCGCAGACAGTGGTCCTGTCAGAGCTCAGAGCGTTCCAAAGGAAATAGCGGGAAACCACAGGTGCAGAGACCCTGTTGTTGCCTCAGAGACATCACACAGAAGGCTCACAGGGACTATAGAAATAAATTAATAAAGTGCTGCACCGACCCGGGGGGGGCGCACTGTGTACCACTGTATCATCCATGCTGCTCTCGACGCAGTGTGTGAGGAAACAGTGAGGAAGTTGTGTAAAAGAAAAGCTTGAAAAGAACCAAAAAAGAAAGTGTCCGCTTGAGGGACCTCAGCCACAGCATCCAGCTTGAGAGTGTCCCTCACAGCATCAATGAGTTCACTTACAAGCGCCCTGTCATTTACTGACTCAGAACTGGAGTCTTCCTCACAAGGAATGTCCTGTTCAAAAACATTAAAATATTCAGAGCTAGGCCCATATCTGAAGCAGAGCACTCCCCATGTGTGAGATTGTGTGGGGAGAGGGCGCTTTATAGCTCCCTTGTGCTCTCACACCGCTTCCATCCTGACAAGAAATTTTTCCGGGACTGCCGACAACTGGTCCATAGGGACCGCAGGTGCTGGAGCACTGCCAGTTGCCTCTGACAAGAGTGGGGAAGCAGGTGAACCAGACTCCATATTTGCCACCCTCGAAGACCTTATACACAATAAAGTGAATAAACCGTCCACCCACTGGCTGTGCTGAGGCTGAGGAGGGGATACCCAGAGGACTCACCAACCCTTGTAAGGACCGCTCAGCTCTGCTGTATGTCACCGCGCTGCCAACGCAAGTGAAGTGTGAGGAGAGAGTGCGAGGAGAGAGTGCGAGGAGAGAGTGTGAAGAGATTCGCGCCCTGCAGCAGCGGCGATGGAGGCCAAAACTGAAAACGCCGCGGCTTCAAGAAAATGGCCGCCACCCACGTGTAAGCAGCGCCATTGATCCGCGGCAAGATGGCCGCCGAGCGCAGCTTAAACCGTAATAGCCATGCCAGCTAGTTGCGTCCTAAGTATTCAGACCCTTTGCTGTGACACTCATATTTAACTCAGGTGCTGTCCATTTCTTCTGATCATCCTTGAGATGGTTCTACACCTTAGAGTCCAGCCGTGCTTGATTATACTGATTGGACTTGATTAGGAAAGCCACACACCTGTCTATATAAGAAGACCTTACAGCTCACAGTGCATGTCGGAGCAAATGAGAATCATGAGGTCAAAGGAACTGCCTGAAGAGCTCAGAGACAGAATTGTGGCAAGGCACAGATCTGGCCAAGGTTACAAAAAAAAATTCTGCTGCACTTAGGGTTCCTAAGAGCACAGTGGCCTCCATAATCCTTAAATGGAAGATGTTTGGGATGACCAGAACCCTTCCTAGAGCTGGCCGTCCGGCCAAACTGAGCTATCGGGGGAGAAGAGCCTTGGTGAGAGAGGTAAAGAAGAACCCAAAGATCACTGTGGCTGAGCTCCAGAGATGCAGTTGGGAGAAAGTTGTAGAAAGTCAACCATCACTGCAGCCCTCCACCAGTCAGGGCTTTATGGCAGAGTGGCCCGACAGGAGCCTCTCCTCAGTGCAAAACACATGAAAGCCCGCATGGAGTTTGCTAAAAAAAAACACCTGAAGGACTCCAAGATGGTGAGAAATAAGATTCTCTGGTCTGATGAGACCAAGATAGAACTTTTTGGCCTTAATTCTAAGCGGTATGTGTGGCGAAAACCAGGCACTGCTCATCACCTGTCCAATACAGTCCCAACAGTGAAGCATGGCGGTGGCAGCATCATGCTGTGGGGGTGTTTTTCAGCTGCAGGGACAGGACGACTGGTTGCAATGGAGGGAAAGATGAATGCGGCCAAGTACAGGGATATCCTGGACGAAGACCTTCTCCAGAGTGCTCAGGACCTCAGACTGGGCCGAAGGTTTACCTTCCAACAAGACAATGACCCTAAGCACACAGCTAAAATAACGAAGGAGTGGCTTCACAACAACTCCGTGACTGTTCTTGAATGGCCCAGCCAGAGCCCTGACTTAAACCCAATTGAGCATCTCTGGAGAGACCTAAAAATGGCTGCCCACCAACATTTACCATCCAACCTGACAGAACTGGAGAGGATCTGCAAGGAGGAATGGCAGAGGATCCCCAAATGCAGGTGTGAAAAACTTGTTGCATCTTTTCCAAAAAGATTTATGGCTGTTATAGATCAAAAGGGTGCAAATACTAAATACTGAGCAAAGGGTCTGAATACTTAGGACCATGTGATATTGCAGTTTTTCTTTTTTAATAAATCTGCAAAAATGTCAACAATTCTGTGTTTTTCTGTCAATATGGGGTGTTGTGTGTACATTAATGAGGAAAAAAAAATATGAACTTAAATGATTTTAGCAAATGGCTGCAATATAACAAAGAGTGAAACATTTAAGGGGGTCTGAATACTTTCCGTACCGTGTGTTAGAGAATCTCTCTCTCTCTCATATATTATATATATATATATATATATAGCTGTATTATTTTACAGAACAATGAATACCCATGCATACTAATAATGTTTGGGGCGTATACGTTTGATGTAAACACTAAACAAGCAAGAGGTGATCATTACTCTATTCACTCTCTAATGTGCGTCTCAGTAAAACAATTACATGACAAAGCTGTGGAGCGACACGAAAACACTTCACAATGAGCCAGAAGGGTGTGGTGGCACGGCTTGCTATCTGTAACTAAAACTACAGAGAAGTGTGCAAGAATGAGATGAATGTACATTGTGTAATCAGATTTAGGTGCGGCTTCAAGTTCACAGGATCCAAAAGGAACATTTGACCCTTGGAATACAAACGTTACAAAAGTTAACATATATGCAATAAAAAAAAATAAAAAAATCCTGCAATGGAAATACTCACAATATCAGAAACGTGTGTCTAAACGAAATATATCAAGTTAAAAAAAGGAAACCAGCACGCAATCTAGGATTAGCAGACTGCAGGAATACAAATCCCAGAGAGCCCTGTCAAAATAAGGGCCAGTCTATAAATCGAGATTTAGCTTCTTCAGCAGGGACGGGTCTTATTTTGATCAGTGTGTGGCTGTCTCAATCAACAGAAGTTAATCGTTTAACCATCAACTGTCGAAGGTACATGTTGAAAAAATTTCCAGCGAAAAGTGGCTGCAGCCACTGATGTATTTTGACAGTGGGGGATGCAGCAGTCAGAATATAACATCCCGGTTGGGGGGGAGGGTTGATGGTTTGTCGATGGAGAAATCTAAAGTTTTTTTTTTTCTTCCAACCAGTAGGCTGGTTGCAAAAAAAACTCAAACACACACTAACTGTATGACCAGCTTTTGACTTATCATAGACATTCATTGATGGTTACATGAACTTGCATGATCTGACTGAATCACCCAAAATCCTCATCTCTGAAGTACTCTATCAACTTGCAGAGTCAGCTCTACAGACTTTGAACGTTTTTGCTAATACATAAGGGAGGAAAAGAGCAGACAGATGCTGATGGCACTGCTTCTCAAGAGAATCCATCCCTACCGATTTTTCCCTGGCAATCTCAGCCAGTGGGCACCTACCTGTCACAACACACACGTGCAAATAACCAATTTTTTGGCTGATGCAGTGCTGCAAGATAGCAAAAATTTGTTTTTATAGCAGAGTATTAAAAAAAAAAATGTCCTCCTTCAAAATTTTTAGGTCTGTTTTTTTTCCCTCTCAAATAAAAAACACATTGGTATTTAACCACTTAACCACCTGCCGACAAATAACGTCGACAAGGTGGTTGCTTAACTCTGGGAGGACGTTATATAACGTCCTCCCAGAATCGCGCTCCCGCGCGCCCCCCTGGGGCGCGCACACGGGAAACTCCGTGACCGCCGGGTCCAGAGGACCCGGCGGATCACAAATCACGGTAAATCGCCGCTGATAGCGGCCGTTTACCACGTGATCGCTCCGTCAAATGACGGAGCAATCACTTGTAAACAGACCGGCGTCATTTGATGACGCCGGTTCCTCCCTCCCCTCTCTGTACCGATCGGTACAGTGTGAGAGGGGAGGGGGAGGGAGCGGATGGCAGCAGCAGCTCTGTGGGCTGGATCTGTGACAATTGCAGTCACAGATCCAGCCATCCATCCATCCCTGGTGCAATACCCTGCAAGACCCTGGTGCAATACCCTGCAAGACCCTGGTGCAATACTCTGCAAGACCCTGGTGCAATACTCTGCAAGACCCTGGTGCAATACTCTGCAAGACCCTGGTGCAATACTCTGCAAGACCCTGGTGCAATACTCTGCAAGACCCTGGTGCAATACTCTGCAAGACCCTGGTGCAATACTCTGCAAGACCCTGGTGCAATACTCTGCAAGACCCTGGTGCAATACTCTGCAAGACCCTGGTGCAATACCCTCCGCAATACCCTGGTGCAATACCCTCCGCAATACCCTGGTGCAATACCCTCCGCAATACCCTGGTGCAATACCCTCCGCAATACCCTGGTGCAATACCCTCCGCAATACCCTGGTGCAATACCCTCCGCAATACCCTGGTGCAATACCCTCCGCAATACCCTGGTGCAATACCCTCCGCAATACCCTGGTGCAATACCCTGGTGCAATACCCTCCGCAATACCCTGGTGCAATACCCTGGTGCAATACCCTGGTGCAATACCCTGGTGCAATACCCTGGTGCAATACCCTCCGCAATGCCCGGCAATACCCTCCGCAATGCCCGGCAATACCCTCCGCAATGCCCGGCAATACCCTCCGCAATGCCCGGCAATACCCTCCGCAATGCCCGGCAATACCCTCCGCAATGCCCGGCAATACCCTCCGCAATGCCCGGCAATACCCTCCGCAATGCCCGGCAATACCCTCCGCAATGCCCGGCAATACCCTCCGCAATGCCCGGCAATACCCTCCGCAATGCCCGGCAATACCCTCCGCAATGCCCGGCAATACCCTCCGCAATGCCCGGCAATACCCTCCGCAATGCCCGGCAATACTCCGCAATAACCACTTCCCGCCCTCCGGCCGTCATATGACGTCCTTGACTTTGTGCGGGGATATCTGAATGATGGGAGCAGCTACAGGCATCATTCAGATATTAGCTTTTTCAGCCGGCGATTCCCTACACCATAAGAACAATCATAGCGGCTGTTCCGCCGCTTAATCATTCTTAGGGAGGCGAGAGGGGATGTCCCCCCACCCCCGCCGCCCTCCGGTGCTTCTACCGACTCACCGCTACGATCAAAGCCAGGATTGTTGTTTTTTTTTGTATTTTTTTCAGGCTTCCCAGCCTAGAGGTGAGATGTGGGGTCTTATTGACACCCCCCCCCCCATATCTCACTGTAAAGAGGACCTGTCATGCCATATTCCTATTACAAGGGATGTTTACGTTCCTTGTAATAGGTATAAAAGTGATCAAAAAAATGTTTAGGGCGGAAAAACATGTCAAACTAAAATAAATAAAGTAAAATGAAGAATAAAATTTTTTTTTTTTTTTTTAAAGCGCCCCTGTCCCCGTGAGCTCGCATACAGAAGCGAACGCATACGTAAGTCCCGCCCACATATGAAAACTGTTTTCAAACCACACATGTGAGGTATCTCTGCGAACGTTAGAGCGAGAGCAATCATTTTGGCCCTAGACCTCCTCTGTAACTCAAAACATGTAATCAGTAAAAATATTTAAAGCGTCGCCTATGGGGATTTTTTAAGTAGCGAAGTTTGGCGCCATTCCACGAGTGTGTGCAATTTTTAAGGGCGACATGTTAGGTATCTATTTACTCGGCGTAACTTCATCTTTCACATTATGCAAAAACATTGGGCTAACTTTACTGTTTTTTTTTTTTTTTTTAAGCACAAAACATTTTTTTTCCCGTAAAAAACGCGTTAAAAAAATTGCTGCGCAAATATCGTGCAGATAAAAAGTTGCAACAACCACCATTATATTCTCTAAGGTCTTTGCTAAAAAAACATATATAATGTTTTGGGGTTCTATGTAATTTTCTAGCAAACAAATGATGATTTTTACATGTAGGAGAGAAATGTCAGAATTGGCCTGGGTGCTCCAGAACGCCTGAAGGGGCTCCCTGCATGTTGGGCCTCTGTATGTGGCCACGCTGTGTAAAAGTCTCACACATGTGGTATCGCCATACTCGGGAGTAATAGCAGAATGTGTTTTGGGGTGTAATTTGTGGTATGCATATGCTGTGTGTGAGAAATAACCTGCTAATATGACAATTTTGTGAAAAAAAAAAAAAAGAGAAAAAAAAAATCTTGATTTTGCAAAGAATTGTGGGAAAAAATGACAACTTCAAAAAACTCACAATGCCTCTTTCTGAATACCTTGGAATGTCTTCTTTCCAAAAAGGGGTCATTTGGGGGGTATTTGTACTTTTCTGGCATGTTAGGGTCTCAAGAATTGAGATAGGCCGTCAGTACTTCAGGTGTGATCAATTTTCAGATATTGGCACCATAGCTTGTGGACTCTATAAACTTTCACAACGCCCAAATAATATACACCAATTTGTACTTATTTTTACCAAAGATATGTAGCAGTATAAATTTTGGCCAAAATTTATGAAGAAAAAAATAGTAATTTGCAAAATTTTATAACAGAAACGAAAAAAAAAATCATTTTTTTTACAAAATTTTCAGTCTTTTTTCTCTTATAGCGCAAAAAAAAAAAAAACCCAACAGTGATTAAATACCACCAAAAGAAAGCTCTATTTGTGTGAAAAAAAGGACAAAAATTTCATATGGGTACAGTGTTGTATGACTGAGTAATTGTCATTCAAAATGTGAGAGCACCGAAAGCTGAAAATTGGTCTGGTTATTAAAGGGGGTTTAAGTGCCCAGTGGTCAAGTGGTTAAATACCACCAAAAGAAAGCTCTATTTGTGTGGGGAAACAAAAAAAATTTTTTACATTTTGTTTGTGTCCATAAAAGGGGTAAAACCTTCCTGAGCTAAAGTGGTTAAAACAGAGCTCAACTTACCACTAGGCCATATAGAGACCGTGGACTAGAGCAGTGGTTCTCAACCTCAGTCCTGAGGTACACACAACAGGCCATGTTTTCAGGTTTTCCTTTACTTTGCACAGCTTCTTTAAATCAATGACATGGTATTGGTAGGAGCCATTTTATCTAAGGGAAGTTCCCTAAAACATGGCCCTTTGGGGGTACTTGAGAACCACTGGACTAGAGCACCCAGACTGCTCATTCCCTCCCATTTCCCCAAACACTGATCCAGTCAACAGCACTGCTCAGGTTGCTGCTCATGTTGCATTAAGGCTACCCGCACTTTTTATATAGGCCAGCAGTGTGCCGGGAATTTTTCTTTTCAATGCAGCGTATAGACCAGGGATATGCAATTAGCGGCCCTCCAGCTGTTGCCAAACTACAAGTCCCATCATGCCTCTGCCTCTGGGTGTCATGCTTTATGCTGTCAGACTCTCGCTATGCCTCATGGGACTTGTAGTTTGGCAACAGCTGGAGGTCCGCTAATTGCATATCCCTGGTATAGACCATGGATATGCAATTAGCGGACCTCCAGCTGTTGCAAAACTACAAGTCCCATCATGCCTCTGGGTGTCATGCTTGCTGCCATCAGAGTCTCGCTATGCCTCATGGGACTTGTAGTTTGGCAACAGCTGGAGGTCTGCTAATTGCATATCCCTGGTATAGACACACAGTAGGTGTATTATAGTGCACTGCACTGTAGGCACCATTTAAAAGTGATTGTAAATGGAGGTCGACCGATATATCGGCCGATTTTTGGCACTTTTTAATTAATCGTCATTGGCCGATAGTGCTGAAAAAAAAAGCCGATTTAAAAAACTTCAGCGCAACTTGCAAATAACTTCTTTCATAGAAGTCAATGCAAGTTCCCTGAAGTTTCCCTGGAGTGATGTGTCTCTGGGCAGCCTGCCAAGTGAGAGAAAAGAGATACAATATTTCTTCTTATCAATGAACTGAACTTGTGAGAAGTTCTCAGTTTAACCATTTAAAGACAAAATGTTTTCTGACACTTGTAGCTTACAAGTAAAAATCCTGTATTATATAATTTTTTTTAGCAGAGACTCTAGGGAATAAAATGGCGGTTGTTGCAATATTTTGTGTCACACAGTATTTGCGCAGCGGTCTTTCAAACGCAATTTTTTGGTAAAAAATACACTTTAATGTATTTTAAATAAAACTAACTAGCCGTTATTTTTTTTTGTCTAAAAATTTTGATTACCTGTTTTTGTGCCTGCTTCCCGATTCCCTTAGGCCCCTTTCACACTGGGGCGGGCATATGCGGTGGCGGTATAGCGGCGCGATTTTCAGCGCCGCTAAACCGCCGTGTTTACCGCGATATTCGGCCGCTAGCGGTGCGGTTTTAACGAAAAAGGGTTAATACCGCCCGCAAACCGCTGCGGTTTGCGGGCGGTATTACCGCGGTGTCCCATTGATTTCAATGGCAAGGAGCGGTATACACAACACTCCTTCACCGCTCCAAAGATGCGACTTGCAGGAGATTTTTTGGTCTCCTGCCAGCGCACCACCTCAGTGTGAAAGCCCTCGGGCTTTCACATTGAGATTGCTGGGGCAGGAGTATTTCAGGTGTTATTTATGCTCCATTTTTAGCGCAAAAACGCCTGAAATATGCCTCAGTGTGAAAGGGGCCTTACCGAAGATGGCGGCGGCAGCACCCGAGAGCCGAGGGAGAGATCGGCTTTGTGTGCCGACATTGCGGGCGCCCTTGACAGGTAAGTGTCCATATAATTAAAAGTCAGCAGCTGCAGTATTTGTAGCTGCTGACTTTTAATATACATTTTTTTTCGGCGGAACTCTGCTTTTACACTGGAGCGGGTAGGCGTTGACGGTAAAACGCCGCTAGTTTTAGCGGCGCTTTACCATCATTTTAGCGGCGCTATTCGGCTGTTAGCGGGGCGCTTATATCCCAGCTAGCGGCCGATGAAGAGGTTAAATGCACCCGTGTAGCACCGCTGCAGAAGCGCTTTGCAGGCGCTTCGGCAGCAGTGCCCATTTATTTCAATGGGCAGAAGTGGTGAAGGAGCGGTATACACCGCTCCAAAGATGCTGCTTGTAGGACTTTTTTTTTTTTTTTTTTTTTTAACGTCCTGCCAGCGCACCGCCTCAGTGCGATACTGCAGGGGAGCTGTTTTGCAGCCACTTTTACAGGTGCTATTTTTATCCCAAAAGTGCCTGAAAAACACCCCAGTGTGAAAGGGGTCCAACTGTTAGATTTTATGAGATGAAGGGGGGGGGGGGGGGGAAATATAATAATAATCGGCATCATATATCGGCCACCATGATGATTTCTAAATATCGGCATCGGCCAGAGAAAAACCCATATCGGTCGACCTCTAATTGTAAAGGTTCGGTTTTTTTTTTTTTTTAAACAAACATGTCATACTTGCCTCCTCTGTGCAAGGGTTTTTCCACAGTGGCCACCAATACTCCTTTTCTGTGTTCCCCCCCCGTGGCACTCCTGACTCCTCATCTCGAGTGTCCCCTCAGAGAGCCGCTTCTGAGTCTTGCTGCCTCACTATCGGCCCTCCCCCTGTCACTGGATTTGATTGACAGCAGGGGGAGCCAATGGCAATATAAATAATATATATATATATATATATATATATATATATATATATATACACACACACACATATATATATATATACACACACACACACATACACATACAGTGGGGCAAAAAAGTATTTAGTCGGCCACCAATTGTGCAAGTTCTCCCACTTAAGATGAGAGAGGCCTGTAATTGTCATCATAGGTATACCTCAACTATGAGAGACAAAATGTGGAAACAAATCCAGACAGACAATCACATTGTCCGATTTGTAAAGATTTTTTTTTTTGCAAATTATGGTGGAAAATAAGTATTTGGTGACCTACAAACAAGCAACATTTCTGTCTCTCACATACCTGTATCTTCTTCATTAAGAGGCTCCTCTGTCCTCCACTCATTACCTGTATTAATGGCACCAGTTTGAGGTTGTGGACAGGTGTCTTTTATATAGATAACAAGTTCAAACAGTCAAGCCCCATACACACAATCAGTTTTCTTGCAGGTTTTTCTCTTCAGGTTTACCAAAACCATGTAGTGCAAGGGCCTGCCTGATTGCATACGAATTGAAACTCTTAAGGTTTGACCTCATATTAGATGGTTTTGGTAAACCTGAAGAGAAAAACCTGCAAGAAAACTGATAGTGTGTATGGGGCTTCACACTCCAAACTCCACTGTGGTGAAGACCAAAGAGCTGTCGAAGGACACCAGAAACAAAATTTTAGACCTGCACCAGGCTGGGAAGACTGAATCTGCAATAGGCAAGCAGCTTGGTATGAAGGAATCAACTGTGGGAGCAATAATTAGAAAATGGAAGACATACAAGACCACTGATAATCTCCCTCGATCTGGGGCTCCACGCAAGATCTCACCCCGTGGGGTCAAAATGATCAGAAGAATGGTGAGAAAAAAAATCCCAGAACCACACGGGGGGACCTAGTGAATGACCTGCAGAGAGCTGGGACCAACGTAACAAAGGCTACCATCAGTAACACACTACGCCACAAGGGACTCAGATCCTGCAGTGCCAGACGTGTCCCCCTGCTTAAGCCAGTACATGTCTGGGCCCGTCTGAGGTTTGCTAGAGAGCATTTGGTTGATCCAGAAGAGGATTGGGAGAATGTCATATGGTCAGATGAAACCAAAGTAGAACTGTTTGGAAGAAACACAACTCGTCGTGTTTGAAGGAGAGAGAATGCTGAGTTGCAACCAAAGAACACCATACCTACTGTGAAGCATGGTGGTGGCAACATCATGCTTTGGGGCTGTTTCTCTGCAAAGGGAACAGGATGACTGATCTGTATACATGAAAGAATGAATGGGGCCATGTATCGTGATATTTTGAGTGCAAACCTCCTCCCATCAGCAAGGACATTGAAGATGAAACGTGGCTGGGTTTTCAGCATGACAATGATCCCAAACACACCGCCCGGGCAACGAAGGAGTGGATTTATAAGAAGCATTTCAAGGTCCTGGAGTGGCCTAGCCAGTCTCCAGATCTCAACCCCATAGAAAACCATTGGAGGGAGTTGAAAGTCTGTGTTGCCCAGCGACAGACCCAAAACATCACTGCTCTAGAGGAGATCTGCATGGAGGAATGGGCCAACATACCAGCAACAGTGTGTGACAACCTTGTGAAGACTTACAGAAAACGTTTGACCTCGGTCATTGCCAACCAAGGATATATAACAAAGTATTGAGATGAACTTTTGATATTGACCAAATACTTATTTTCCACCATAATTTGCAAAAAAATCTTTCCAAATCAGACAATGTGATTGTCTGGATTTGTTTCCACATTTTGTCTCTCATAGATGAGGTATACCTATGATGACAATTACAGGCCTCTCTTGTCTTTTTAAGTGGGAGAATTTGCACAATTGGTGGCTGACTAAATACTTTTTTGCCCCACTATATTTAATAATAATAATTAATTTTTAAATACTGTATATACTCGAGTATAACTCGACCCAAATATAAGCCGAGGCACCTAGTTTTACCACAAAAAAATAATAATGGGAAGACTTAAAGACTTATTGACTCGAGTATAAGCCTAGGGTGTCCATCTGCATGCCTCACTGTGCCCATGCCTTGACTGACGTTTAACATGGGAGTTTATGGAAGGGGTGGCCGGCTTTGGAAAAAAAAAAAAAAAAAAAAAAAAAGATGCTTCCCGGCCGTAGGTCCCCCAGACAACAATCTTTGCACACTTGTAGAGGAGAAATGGGGCTACATGTGTGCCAAGTTTCAGGTCCAGGGGACCTATGACCGACTGGTACCAGGTCCGTAAAGTCCGGGAGATCAGGCGCAAAAAGGTGACTCGAGTATAAGCCGAGGGGGGCATTTTCAGCACAAAAAAAAATGTGCTGAAAAACTCGGCTTATACTCAAGTATATACGGTAAATAGTAAATTTTGGTTTTGATCAAGTGCATCCATTTCAGTGCATTACTAGCAGGAGAGGGAAAAAAATAAAAAAAAGTGGGAGTCGGTCATTTTTTTTTTTTTTTTTTTTACAAAGCCACTACACATGTATTGCTCATTAACTTCCTTTTTTTTTTAAAACAAAAGTTAATTTCCTTTCTGCGCAAACCAATTTTTATATTCTCTAGCTAAAAACACAAATGAGATTATAGTACTTTTTTTTTTTTATATAAAAAAATAAAAATCTCACCTCATTAAAGTGGGGCTCTGGTTGAGCTGCAGGAGTCACTGCTTACGCACTTTGTACATTGATTGTACTAAGCCAATGGTGTTTAATTTAAAAATGGCTCAAGGGCCACATTTGTGTAAAAAAAAAAGTCAAAATGAGAGCGGAATTTTAACTTTTTTTTTCTTTGATGGTTTCCACTTGGCCACAGATATACGGGCAGGACTGGAGTTGTGTAGGTATCCTCTGTGAAGGTATGGTTTGTGAGATTACAGGGGAAATCGGGGGGTTAAATAAGTTTCAATAAGGTGCCATTCAAAAAATTAATGGCGCTGCAACCCTTTTGTAAAAAGAAAATTATTTCACCACAGCATACAGTGCTGCGGTTATAAACATAGCAGCAAAGCATAAATGTGTACCAGCCTAAGGTGAAGTTTGTTTACCTGAATAAAAAGCAAAAAAAATAAATAAAAATGGTCAGAGGGCACAGCACATACCAGGAATGTAATTATGTAGTAAAAACTTTAGTCAGTTAAAAGCTAAGGAATAACATGCGTGAACATGTTAAAACTATAGTTACACTCAGTAAGCTCAAAATCAAACCTATTAAAAGTAATCTGTAAAAAGGGGGGGGGGGGGGGGGGTAATCCCAAAAAAAAAAATCATAACCAGACAAACCGTGCAAAAATCAAGAGAAACCAAAATTTTAGCTAGTCCTCATATTTACACTTTGTTTTGCTTCCCAACATATAATAAAGTGATCATTTCCATTTAAGTTATTGAGGACCACAAGTCATGAGCCATTTATATAACCATCCAAAAGGTCACAGATAAAGTGGTTCGCAGTCTTTTCAGATAATTCAGTTTGAATTCCAGGATACATACTTCTAAAAAATACAGTATACAAAAAGACAGAACAATGGACTGAATATAGCAATAAGCCTGTAAAAATAGGATTTTTGTACTCACCGTAAAATCCGTTTCTCTGGCATCCATGGACTGACACAGCGTGTCTTATACACCTTTACACATGGGTTATGTCCCTGCTTGCAGGAGAAGACCTAGGCAGAATGTGAGATGTTATACATACATTCTAAACAGCCAGAGCTGAACAGCCCCGCCCAGGGGGGCGGTCCCTCCGGCATAACCCTCCCACTGCAGTCAGCAGACCTCAGTTCGTAACAAAGCAGTACAAACTCGAAAAGAAGGGTGGGTGCTGTGTCAGTCCATGGATGCCAGAGAAACAGATTTTACAGTGAGTACAAAAATCCTATTTTCTCTTGTCATCCATGGACTGACACAGCGTGTCTTATACACCTTTACACGTGGGATGTCCCAAAGCAGTGTCAAGAGGGATGGGAGCAGTATAAATGGAAAACCAAAAACTTCACTCCAAACAAGGCAGAGCTCCTCAACGGAGGAGTTGCAACATCAAACAGCGGCCTACAACACCTTGCGGCCGAAGGAAGCATCCGAATATGCAGCCACATCAACCTTATAAAACGTAGAAAAGGTATGAACAGACGACCAGGTCGCCGCCTTGCACACTTGTGCAACCGACGCTTGATGTCGGAAAGCCCAGGAAGCACCAATTGCCCTGGTGGAATGTGCCGTAACCGGAAAGGGAGGCGCCCGCCCCTTGAGAGCATAAGCTTGAATGACGGTTTGTCTGATCCACCTAGAAATGGTGGCAGACGCAAGCGTTTGGCCCTGTTTTGGACCAGAGACAGCCACAAATAGTGAGTCAGACTTCCGAATAGAGGCAGTAGCAGACAGGTACACCCGCAAGGCTCGTACCACATCCAAAGTGTGAAGCGCAAACTCTCTGAGATGCGATGGGTGAGGACACAAGGACGGGAGGAAAATGTCCTCATTTAAGTGGAAGGCCGAGACCACCTTTGGCAGAAAAGAAGGTCGCGGACGTAACACCGCCTTATCCTTATGGATGACCAAAAAGGGCGACTTGCAGGACAAGGCCGCCAACTCAGACACTCGTCTAATGGAAGTAATGGCCACCAAGAAGGCCACCTTCTGAGACAAAGTCAAGAGGGGAATATCTCTAATATTCTCAAAGGGAGGTTCCTGGAGAACCGAGAGCACCAAATTCAGATCCCACGGGGGGAGAAGAGGCTTGACAGGGGGGAGCACATGGCGAACCCCCTGCACAAAAGGTGCTAACCAAGGGATGACCCGCCAGCGGTCGCTGAAAGAAGATGGCCAAGGCCGAAATCTGACCCTTAATGGTACTCAAAGCGAGCTTTTGGGTCACGCCACGCTGCAGAAAATGCAGGATTCTGGGAACGGAATACGTTCGTGGGCGCCAGTCCAGCTCTTCGCACATGGCGATGTAAGCTCTCCAAGTACGGTGATAGATCTTTCTGGAGGAAGACTTCCGTGCCCTTAACATGGTCGAAATGACCGAATCCGAGAGACCTCGGTCTCTCAACACCTGGCTTTCAATAACCTTGCCGTTAAAGCCAGAGACTGTAAAGCAGGATGAAATATAGGACCTTGAGACAGAAGGTCCCCCCGTATTGGTAACCGCCAGGGAACGTCTGCGACGAGACGTACCAGATCGGCGTACCATTGACGCCGAGGCCAATCCGGAGCAACGAGGATCACCGGAATTCCCTCAGTCGCTACCCTGCGGAGCAGGTGAGGGAGCAACTGCAGCGGAGGATAAACGTATATCAGGTGATACTGACCCCATGGGGCCACCAACGCATCCGCCCAGGGAACCCTGGATCTGGCCACAAACCTCGACACCTTGCGATTGAGTCGAGAGGCTATCAGGTCCACATCCGGCGTGCCCCACCGTCTGCAAAGGAGTTGAAAGACCTCCGGGTGCAAGGACCACTCTCCCTGGTCCAGCGTCTGGCGACTTAGATAGTCCGCCTGCCAATTGTCTATGCCCGGAATGTAGACGGCCGACAGAGCCGGCACGCTTCTTTCGGCCCACCTCAGGATGCGGGTGACCTCGGAAGCCGCAGCTCAGCTCCGAGTCCCCCCTTGATGGTTGACATACGCCACTGCTGTGGCGTTGTCCGATTGGATCCTGATGGAGTGACCCTGTAGTTTCTCCGACCATGAGGAGAGGCACAGTCTGATTGCCCGTATCTCCAGCACATTGATCGGTAAGAGGGCTTCGTCCGGAGTCCAAAGCCCTTGGGCCGACAGGACTCCCCAGACTCCCCCCCCAGCCCGTCAGGCTGGCGTCCGTCGTGATCACCGTCCATTGGATGGGGAGGAACGACTTCCCGGACCGAAGAGCCGGGGACCTCAACCACCACGACAGGGACGCCCTGACCAGGTGACTCACCTGGATCTGAAGATCCAAGGACAACGGGGATTTGTCCCAAGTGGACAAGATCTCTTTCTGTAAAGCCCTGGTGTGTGCTTGGGCATAAGGAACGGCCTCGAAGGAGGCCACCATGAGTCCCAGGACTCTCATGCAAAAGCGGATTGACGTCCATTTTCGGGACGTCAGCACCCGTACTGCAGACTGAAGTGTCAGTAGTTTGTCTGGAGGTAGGAAGACTCTTGCCTCCAAGGAGTCCAGAATCAGACCTAGATACTCCAGACGCTGAGTCGGGACTAGAACCGACTTCTTAACGTTCAGGAGCCACCCAAACTCCCTGAGGGTCTGACTGACGATAGTCACACTTTCTTCCAATTCTGAGCCACTGTCTGCTCTTAGAAGAAAATCGTCCAGATAGCCTACGATAGCAATGCCTCGCTGTCTCAGCAAAGCTAGGACCGGAGCAAGCACCTTGGTGAACACCCTCGGTGCCGAGGCTAGGCCGAAGGGAAGCGCCACAAATTGATAGTGGACTTCGCCGACCGCAAAGCGCAGAAACGTCTGGTGGCTTGCGCAGATCGGAACATGCAAGTAGGCGTCCTTGATGTCCAAGGATGCCAGAAAATCCCCTTGATGGAGTGTAGTGATCACCGTGCGAATAGATTCCATGCGGAATTTTTGCACCTTCACGAAGGCATTCAGGGCCTTGAGGTCCAGGATTGGCCGAACCCTGTCCTTTTTTGGAACAACAAACAGATTCGAGTAGAACCCCTGAAACCTCTCCTGGGACGGAACCGGCACAATTACTCCGGACCCGATCAAATCCTGTACAGCCCCCAGAGGGCTGCCCGACGGGCAGGAAGGAGAGGGAGATTTGAGGGAAAGAATCTGTCTGGGGCCAGGAACGGAACTCTATTCTGTATCCTGAGGTGACCACCTCGCACACCCACCGGTCGGAGATCCGGGAGGTCCACCGATCCGTGACCCTGCGAAGTCGTCCCCCCACCCCAGAGACGGGCGGGGGCAAGACTTCACGCGGAGGCGGGCTTGGGAGCCGGCTTGTTCGGCTTACGCACCCAGGGGCGCTTGTGCCCGCCAGCCGCACTGTTGTCAGTCTGGGATGGCTTACCCGTGGACTCTGACGGACGAAAAAAAAAAACCTTTTTTGCTGGAAAGGAAGGACCCGGTTTACGTCGGGCCTCCTTACCCTTGATAGTTTGAGGAAGGAGAGTGCTTTTACCTCCCGTGACATCCTTGATGTCATCCAGAGCAGCACCAAAAAGTCTACCACCCTTAAAAGGTAGATCCGTCAGGAGCTTCTTAGAGGCTAGGTCAGCAGACCAGCATTTCAACCAGATGAGACGACGCAATACCACCGCCGAGACAGAGGCCCTGGATATTAAAGGGGCCGCGTCCAACGTGGCGTCGCACACATATATCGGACCCTGCACCATCTGGTGGGCCAGAGCAATAGTGTGTCTGGAGGAAGGTTATACTCCTGCACAGTTTGGTGCAAAATTTTTGCCCATTCCGTGAGTGTCTGAGACACAAGGGTCGCCCACTACTACTGGCCGTAGGGCGGATCCCAACAAGGCGAACATGGCTCTACTCACCACTTCTGACCTCCTGTCAGTGGGGTCCTTAAATGCAGGAGTCCCCTCCATCGGGAGAGTGGTGGCCTTGTTTAAACGGGCGATTGGAGGGTCGACCACCGGGGGAGAAGCCCACTTTTTAAGCAGGGCGTCTTCAAAGGGGTATCTAATAGACAAACGCCGCGGGACCATGAAAGTCTTCTGTGGCTTTTCCCAGACCTGGTCAATGAGCTGGTCAATGAAAGATACATATGGAAAACCCTTTTTAGAAGGCTTGGTCTTAAAAGAACCAAAGGAGACTGTATCCGCCTGAGGTTCTGCGGTCGCAGCATTTAGCTTGAGAGTGTCCCTCACAGCATCAATGAGTTCACTAACAAGCGCCCTGTCATTTACTGACTCAGAACTGGAGTCTTCCTCACAAGGAATGTACTGTTCAAAACCATCCAAATATTCAGAGCTAGGGTCCTGAGCAGCAATAGCTAGGCCCATATCTGAATCAGAGCACTCCCCTTGTGGAGATAAAGTGGGGAGAGGGCGCTTTTTTTGCTCCCTTGTGCTCACACACAGCTTCCATCCTGGTCAGAAATGATTCCAGGACTGCCGACAACTGGTCCATAGGGACCGCAGGTGCTGGAGCACTGGCTGCTGCCTCTGGCATGTTAGGGGAAGCTGGCGACTGACTCCATAATGTCCCTCTCTGAGACCACCCACAGGCTGTGCTGACTGAAGTAGGGGAATGCCCAGGGGACCCACCAACCTGACCAGGACCGCTCGGTTCCGCTGCCCTGTCTCTCCGCGCCGCTCAGCGTGAGTGAGCTGAGAGGAGAGAGACTGAGGAGATTTGCGCCGTTCCTGAGCGGCGCTAGAGGCCAAACTAGAGCTAGAAGAAGGTGCGGCTACAAGAAAATGGCCGCCGCAATGTGCTCTGGCGGACCACGGCAAGATGGCCGCCAATGTAAAAAACAGGCGCCCAGGCCCCTCACTCTCAAACAGCCCCAGCGAAATGCAGAGCAGCATGAGCCCCCCCCCCCCAGGACAGTATGACCCCCAGGCACCCCACACAGTACAGCGCCAGCGAAGTGCACAGAGAGTGACATTAAAAAAAAAACACAGGGGGAGACAGGGAAATCCCCCACACAAGAAACACACAGCATGTACTCACCTGCAGCCAGGAGAGACTACTTACCAGTCCCGCTGTCGGCCCGGTCCACCGCGAAAGATACAGCCGGACTGTTCTATCTTGAGAGGACCGCGGAGCTGGAAGCCCACCGGCCACCCCTGGAGTCGTGGGGCACGTCGTGAACTGAGTCTCACGCACACAAGGCGAGGATCAGCACGCTTGATGGTCGGACAGGGAAGACTACGAGGATATCTTGTACCCAACCTGTTGCCCGGCCGACAGTTGATAGAAGATCTCAAAAGAAAAAAAAATAGGAAAAAATTCCAAAAGGAATAAAAAAATAGGTCAGGAGACTGGCTCCTGAGAGAGCCACGTCTTCTCCTTCTGCTAGGCAGAAAAAACTGAGGTCTGCTGACTGCAGTGGGAGGGTTATGCCGGAGGGACCGCCCCCCTGGGTGGGGCTGTTCAGCTCTGGCTGTTTAGAATGTATAACATCTCACATTCTGCCTAGGTCTTCTCCTGCAAGCAGGGACATAACCCACGTGTAAAGGTGTATAAGACACGCTGTGTCAGTCCATGGATGACAAGAGAAAATAGGATTTTTGTACTCAGCGTAAAATCCATTTCTCTGACGTCCATGGACAGACACAGCCTCTTCAATCTTGACAAAGTGGGTTTATGTCCCTGTTCATAGGAGAAGACTAGGCAGAATGTTAGATGTTTTAACATGCATTACATTACCAGAGCTTTACAGCCCTGCCCAGGGGGGTGGTCCCTCCGGACATAACCCTCCTACCTGCAGCCAGCAGCCTCAGTTCGTAACAAAGCAGTTCAAACCTAAAAAAAAAAAAGGAGGAGGGGTGGGTGCCGTGTCAGTCCATGGACGTCAGAGAAATGGATTTTACAGTGAGCACAAAAATCCTATTTTCTCTTACCGTCCATGGACGGACACAGCCTCTTTAATCTTGACAAGTGGGACGTCCCAAAGCAGTGTCAAAGAACGAGGGGTGGGAACAGTATCAAGGAAAAAAAACAAACTTCACCCCCACACAAGCAGAGCTCCTCAACGGAAGAGTTGCAACGTTAAACAGGCGCCTGCAAAACCTTGCAGCCGAAGGAGCATCACAAGATGCAGCCACAGCAACCTTATAAAACTTTGAAAAGGTATGAACGGAAGACCAGATCGCTGCCTTGCACACTTGTGCAACAGACGCTTGATGTCGGAAAGCCCAGGAAGCACCAATTGCCCTGGTTGAATGCGCCGTAACCGGAAAGGGAGGTGCCCGCCCCTTAAGGGCATAGGCCTGTATGACGGTCTGCCTGATCCACTGAGAAATGGTGGCAGCCGAGTACGCTTGGCCCTGTTTTGGACCAGACACAAACACAAACAGTGAATCAGACTCCTGAAAAGAAGCCGTAGCGGACAGGTACACTCACAAAGCACGTACCACGTCTAAAGTGTGAAGCGCAAACTCTCCGGTATGCGATGAACGAGGACACAGGGATGGTAGAACAATTATCCTCATTAAGGTGGAATAAAAAAAAATCTTCAGGAGACTGGCTCCGAAAAGAGCCACGTCTTCTCCTCTGCTAGGCAGAAAAAAACTGAGGCTGCAGAGTGGAGGGTTATGTCCGGAGGGACCGCCCCCTGGGCAGGGCTGTTGAGCTTTGGTAATGTAATGTAACGCATGTTAAAACATCCAACATTCTGCCTAGTCTTCTCCTATGAGCAGGGACATAAACCCACTTGTCAAGATTGAAGAGGCTGCGTCAGTCCATGAACAATAAGAGAAAGTGAATTTACTAAAGGCACATATGGAACAGGCAACATTAAAAGAATACGCATCAGGAAAGGCAACAAATCTTTGGGGCTACTTCTTCTAAACAACCTAATTTTCTTTATCTTAGGGTACCTTGCACAATGAGTGTCTAGCCCCTGTGCATCCAATCCAGGTGTTTTAATGCGCCCAGAAGCAGAGTATGGTGGCTCCCTACAGCCTGTCAAATCTATGGCAGGCTAAAATACACTGCGTCTGTGCAGCTTTCAGCCCTGTCCAGAGTCGCACTCATGTTTAGGGCCCTGTGCATTCAGGGACATATGCCTGGAAAACAGTTATTCCATGTTCTTGGCATACATTTCTGTACGCATATGGCACACAAGTACATGTTCAGCTCCTTCCAGCCACAGTGTATTTCAGTCTGCAGGCAGTGGGAGTGGACAACGCATCAGTACCACCCAGGTGCACTAAAATTCTTGGATTTGATGCAGAGGGGCTGGACACCCCATGTGCAAGGGGCCCTAAACGACTTAGGTTTTACCCCTTACCTTACCTGTGCGTAGCCTATGGCTGAAACAAAAAGCACATTCCATGTCCGATTAAACACAACTTAAAACTAAAAAAATAAAAAAAAGGACTTCAAAATGATTGTGCAACTTTTAGGACTCATGCACACTGGACGTAAAAAAAAAAAAAAAAAAAAAAGCCAAAAGCGTTAGCTGTAGAATGAGTTTGTGTTCCCCCCCCCCCCCCCTCAAAACTTTATAGTCGCACAAAAACGCTGATAAAAGCCAAATAGCCACGTTAAGCTTTTAGCAGAGTTAGCCCCTGTTCACATCGGCACAATATGACATGCGATTTGGCTTTCCGAAATGTGCATTACGCGATCATTCACACCTGGGCTTTTGAAGTCACAGGCAGAAGTGCTGCAAAAAATGCCCGCGACGCAGAGCTATTGTTACACAACTACAGCGAACAATGCAGACCGATGTAATAATGTAATGGGGGGGGGGGGGGGGAATCCAGAATAGATTTTCAGTCAGATGCCATTGTTCTTTTACTACTACAAGCCCTGAGCCCATTGGGCGACAGGCACGTGTGTGAGCCAACCCGTGGTTTTCATGCAGGTGACCTGTTCTTTCCCATAAACTATTATGTATCATGGTTTTGGTGCACTTTAAAAAGTACACTAGAGCTCCAGCATACATGAGTTTCGGTCCATGATCTGAAAGCCAAAAAAAAAAAAAGTTTAGGGACAGAGCACACCACTGAGACACTTTCACCATGTGCTTCATCTCAACATCACATGACCAAGCACAGGGAAATGCCTTCACACTGGCCCTGTAATTTTTCAGTGCAGCTCTACTGCATATGATCTTCAGACACGCATCTCTGCATAACAGTTTTAATCCTATGCAGAGCAAAGGCCCCAAAAACAGGAGCCCTATCAAAGTATATGCAATCCATATTCCTATACAAAAACCATGAAAACCTACTTCAGTCACACACTGGTCAACTGCACCAGGAGTTAGCAACTTTAATCAACTTGTCAAAACGCAAAATTTAAAATGAAAATATAAAAAAATGGTGCTGCCATCTATTCAAATGGTTTCTGCCATCTAAAAGCTAGTATTAAAATAAATTTACTTAAAAAAAAATAGGATTTTTTGTACTCACCGTAAAATCCTTTTCTCTGACATCCATGGACTGACACGGTGTCTCTTTACACTTTACACGTGGGTTATGTCCCCGCTTGCAGAAGACCTAGGCAGAATGTAAAATGTTATACATACATTCTAAAAGCCAGAGCTGAACAGCCCCACCCAGGGGGCGGTCCCTCCGGACATAACCCTCCCACTACAGTCAGCAGACTTCAGTTCGTAACAAAGCAGTACAAACTTAAAAAGGAAGGGTGGGTGCCGTGTCAGTCCATGGATGTCAGAGAAAAGGATTTTACGGTGGAGTACAAAAAAAATCCTATTTTCTCTTACCATCCATGGACTGACACAGTGTCTCTTTACACTTTACACGTGGGAGGTCCCAAAAGGGATGGGATGGGAGCAAGAGGGATGGGATGGGAGCAAGAGGGATGGGAGCAGTAATGGAAAAACCAAAAACTTCACTCCAATAAAGGCAGAGCTCCTCAACGGAGGAGTCGCAACTTTAAACAGCGGCCTGCAGCACCCTGCGGCCGAAGGAAGCATCCGAAGACGCAGCCACATTAACCTTATAAAACTTAAAAGGCATGAACAGACGACCAGGTCGCCGCCTTGCACACTTGTGCAACCGACGCTTGATGTCGGGAAACCCAGGAAGCACCAATTGCCCTGGTGGAATGCGCCGTAACCGGAAAGGGAGGCGCCCGCCCTTTGAGAGCATAGGCTTGAATGACGGTTTGTCTGATTCCCCTAAAAATGATGGCAGACGAAACCGCTTGGCCCTGTTATGGACAAGAGACAGTCACAAACAGTGAGTCGGACTTCCGATTAGAAGCAGAAGCAGACAGGTACACCCGTAAGGCTCGTACCACCTCCAATATGTGCAGCGCAAACTCTCTGGGATGCGATGGGTGAGGACACAAGGACGGGAGGGCAATGTCCTCATGTAGGTGAAAGGTCGACACCACCTTTGGCAAAAAAGGAAGGTCGCGGATGCAACACTGCCTTATCCTTATGGATGACCAAATATGGCGACTTGCAGGACAAAGCCGCCAACTCAGACACTCGTCGAACAGAAGTGATTGCCACTAAAAAGGCCACCTTCTGAGACAAGACAAGAGGGGAATATCCCGGATATTCCCAAAAGGAGGTTCCTGGAGGACCGAGAGCACCAAATTCAGATCCCACGGTGGGAGAGGAGGCTTGACAGGAGGGAGCACATGGCGAACCCCCAACACAAGGTGCTAACCAAGAAAAATGACCCGCTAGAGGTCGCTGAAAGAAGACGGCCAAGGCCGAAATCTGATCCTTGATGGTACTCAAAGCAAGCTTTTGGGTCACTCCACACTGCAGAGGATGCAGGTTTCTGGCGACGGAATATGTCCGAGGACGCCAGTCCAGCGCTTCGCACATGGCGATATAAGCTTTCCAGGCACAGTGATAGATCTGCCTGGAGGAAGACTTCCGTGTCCTTAACATGGTCAAAATGACCGAGTCCGAGAGACCTCGGTCCCTCAACACCTGGCTTTTAACAGCCCTGCCGTTAAAGCCAAAGCCAGAGACTGCAAGCCGGATGAAACCTAGGACCTTGAGACTGAAGGTCCTCCCTCATCGGCAACCGCCAGGGAACGTCCGCGATGAGACGTGCCAGATCAGCGTACCAGTGATGCTGAGGCCAATCCGGAACAATTAGTATCGCCAGAGTTTATATCAGGCGATAAGGACCCTATGGGGCCACCAACGCATCCGAGGCATCGCCCAAGGATCCCTGGATCTGGCCACAACCTCGACCCTTGCGATTGAGTCGAGAGGCCATCAGGTCCACATCCGGCGCGCCCCACCGTCGGTAAAGGAGTTGAAATATGCAAGGACCACTCTTCTTGGTCCGGTGTCTGGCGATTGGCGACTCAGTCCGCCTGCCCATTGTCTATGCCCAGAATGTAAAATGGCCTACAGAGCCGGCACGTTTCTTCCGGCCCTCTTCAGGATACGGACTACCTCGGAAGCCGCAGCTGAGCCCCGAGTTCCCCCTTGATGGTTTACATACGCCACCGCCGTGGCGGTGTTTGACTGGCTCCTGATCGAGCGACCCCGTACTCTCTCCGACCTGAGGAGAGACACAGTCCGATGGCCCGTATTTCCAGAACAGTGATTGGTAAACGGGCTCGTCCGGAGTCCAAGGCCTGAGCCGACAGGACTCCCCAGACTCCACCCCAGCCCGTCAGGCTGGTGTCCGTCGTGAGTACCGTCCATTGGATGGGAGGTGAACGACTTTCCGGACCGAAGAGCCGAGGATCTCAACCACCACGTCAGGGGCGCCCTGACCAGGTGAATCACCTGGATCTGAAGATCCAAGGACAACGGGGATTTGTCCCAGGTGGACAAGATCTCCTTCTGCAATGTTATTTAGCGGTTGCTCCATGTGGGATCGAACCTGTGAGGTTCTGCATGCCAGTCCGGTTCACTAACCGCAGGGACAGGAGCTTCCTGCCCTCTGCAATGCCCTGGTGTGTGATTGGGCATACGGAACGGCCGCAAAGGAGGCCACCACGAGTCTCGGGACTCTCATGCAAAAAACGGATTGACAACCATTTTTGGGATGTCAGCACCCGCACCGCAGACTGAAGTGTCAGCAACTTCTCCAGAGGTAGGATACCTTTGCCTCCAAGGAGTCCAGAATCAGAACTAGATACTCCAGACACTGAGTCGGGACAAGGACTGACTCCTGAATGTTCAGGAACCACCCGAGTCCCTGAGGGTCTAATTGACGATAGTCACCTTTCCTCTAAGTCTGATCCACTTTCTGCTCTTAGCAGAAGATCGTCCAGATAGCCCATGACAGCAATACCTCGCTGTAACAGAAGGCTAGAACCGGAGCAAGCACCTTGGTGAACACCCTTGGTGCCGAGGCTAGGCCTAAAGGAAGAGCCAGAATCGATAGTGGACTTGGCTGATCGCAAAGCGCAGAAACTTCTGGTGACTTGCGCAGATCGGAACATGCAAGTAGGCGTCCTTGAAGTCCAAGGACGCCAGAAGAAAATCCCTTTGGTGGAGTGTAGCGATCACCGTGCGAATGGATTCCATGCGGAATTTCTGCACCTTCTCGAAGGCATTCAGGGCCTTGAGGTCCAGGATAGGTCGAACCACGTCCTATTTTTGGGACGACTAACAGATTCAAGTAGAATCCCTGAAAACTCTCCTGTGACGGAACCGGCACAATCACTCCGGACCTGATCAAATCCTGTACAGCCCCCAAGAGGGCTGCCCGACAGGTAGGAAGGAGAGGAAGATTTGAGGGAAAGAATCTGTCTGGGGGCCAGGATCGGAATACTACCCTGAGGTGACCACCTCGCACACCCACCAGTCGGAGATTCGGGAGGACCACCGATTCGTGACCTGCGAAGTCGTCCCTCCACCCCAGAGTCGGGCGGAGGCAAGACTTCACGCGGAGGCGGGCTTGGGAGCCACTTGTTCGGCTTACGCACCCAGGGGCACTTGTGTCCACCAGCCGCACTGCCGTCAGTCTGAGAGGGCCTACCCGTGGACTGACTGACGAAAAAAAAAACGTTTTGATGGAAAGGAAGGCCCCCGTTTGCGGTGGGCCTCCTCACCCTTGCTAGTCTAAGGAAGAAGAGTGCTTTTACCTCCCATGACATCCATGACGATGTCATCCAGAGCAGCACCGAAAGGTCTACCACCTTTAAATTGTAGATCCGTCAGGAGCTTCCTAAGGCTAGGTCAGCAGACCAGCACTTCAACCAGATAAGACGACGCAATACCACCGCCGAGACAGAGGCCCTGGATATTAAAGGGGCCGCGTCCAACGTGGCGTCGCACACATAAACCAGGCCCTGAACCAGTTGGTAGGCTAAAGCAACTGTGTCTGGAGGAAGATTATGCTCCTGTACAGCTAGGTGCAACATTTTTGCCCAACCTGTAAGTGTTTAAGACACAAGGGTCGCCGCTACCACAGGCCGTAGGGCGGATCCCAACAAGGCAAACATGGCTCTGCTCACCACTTCTGACCTCCTGTCAGTGGGGTCCTCAAATGCAGGAGTCCCCTCCATCGGGAGAGTGATGGCCTTGTTCAACCGGGCGACTGGAGGGTCGACCCTGGGGGAGAAGCCCACTTTTTAAAGTAGGGCATCTTCAAGGGGTATCTGATAGACAAACGCCGCGGGACCATAAAAAAATCCTTCTGCGGCTTTTCCCAGACCTTATCAATGAGCTGGTCAAAGAAAGTTACATATGGAAAAACCTCTTTAGAAGGCCTGGCCTTAAAAGAACCAAAGGAGAGTGTATCCGCCTGAGGTTCTGCATCCGCAGCATTTTAGCTTGAGAGTGTCCCTCACCGCAGTCATGAGTACACTAACAAGCGCCCTGTCATTTACTGACTCAGAACTGGAGTTTTCCTCATAAGGAATGTCCTGTTCAAAACCATCCAATACATTCAGAACTAGGGTCCTGAGCGGTAGTGGCTAGGCCCATAACTGAATCAGCGCACTGCCCTCATGAAGTAAAGTGGGGAGAGGGCGCTTTTTTTTGCTCCCTTGCGCTTGCACACAGCTCCCATCCTGGTCAGAAATGATTCCAGGACTGCCCACAACTGGTCCCTAGGGACCGCAGGTGCTGAAGCACTGCCTGTTGTCCACTGACATTTAGGGGAAGCTGGTGACAGAGACTCCTCAGATAAAAAGTCCACCCACAGGCTGTGCTGACTGAGGAGGGGGCGCCCGGGGGACTCACCAAACCGGACCAGGGACCGCTCAGTTCCGCTGTCTATACCGCGCTGTGTCAGCGCTGGTGAGCTGTGAGGAGATTGTGAGGAGCTTCACGCTGTTACAGCAGCGCTAGAGGCCAAAGCTAGTGCTGAAGAGCGCGCGGGCTACAAGAAAATGGCCTCCGCACTTCACTGAGGCGATCCGCGGCAAGATGGGCGCCATGACTCAGCAAAAGTGAAAAAACAGCACACACACAGCGCCACTCAGGCCCCAAAATACACAAAAAAGGCCCCAAGCATATCTGCAGACCAGCATTAGCCCCTCCAATAACAGTGTGACCCCCAGGCACCCCACACAGCACAGCGCCAGCAATGGTGACAGAGAGTGACAATGAAATACAGGGGGAGACAGGGAAAATCCCCCACAGAGAAACACACAGCCTTTTGTACTCACCTGCAGGCAGGAGAGACTACTTACCCGTCCCGAGGGACCCAGTGGTGTGTTTCTGACAGGACTATCACAGTGCAGTACTGAGTAGCTGTCGGCCCGGTCCACCGCAAAAGATACAGTCAGTCGGGAACTGTTCAGTCTTGAGAGGACCGTGGGAGCATGAAAGCAAACCGGGCCACCCCTGGAGTCATGGGGCCTGTCGTGAACTGAGAGTCTCACGCACACAAGGCGAGGATCAGCACGCTCGATGGTCGGACAGGGAAGACTACGAGGATATCTTGTACCCAACCTGTTGCCCAGCCGACAGTTGATAGAAAATTCTCAAAAATAAAATAAAAAAGAATTCCAGAAAAGGAATAAAAATAGGTCAGGAGACTGGCTCCTGAGGGAGCCACGTCTTCTCCTTCTGCTAGGCAGAAAAAAACAGAAGTCTGCTGACTGTAGTGGGAGGGTTATGTCCGGAGGGACCGTCCCCTGGGTGGGGCTGTTCAGCTCTGGCTTTTAGAATGTATGTATAACATTTCACATTCTGCCTAGGTCTTCTCCTGCAAGCAGGGACATAACCCACGTGTAAAGTGTAAAGAGACACTGTGTCAGTCCATGGATGGTAAGAGAAACATATATTTTTTAACATCCTGTTATTCTGTCTCTCACTGTAAAAATAAACCTACCATTAAAAAGATAGATAATTTCTTTGTCAGTGGGCAAACGTACAAAATCAGTAGGAGATCGAATGCTTTCCCCCCCCCTCACTGTATGTATAAAGTGCATTTAGAGAGCCGACTGATCATACATCGGTTTACTAGCTTTTTCAAACAACCCAACAACAACCACCTGTCGTACATATTAAATTTTTTACACTAGGTTGTCATGTTTGGTTTAGATGTCTCAGTGATCAAACGCTGGTTGACAGTCCTGGTTTTACTTGAACTGCCAGATCATGTGTATGCACATAACTTCTATTTTTGAACCTAGGTATCAACTGGTGAACCACCAATCATCTGCAGTTTTACCACACACACTCTATCAGCTGATTCAGTAGAAACGGGTCGACATTTGGCCCGGGTGCACATCAGTCTTGCCAACTGCTGTCAGCATCTGAACAGGCAATGGCTGCGAGCACCGACCGGTGTGTTCTAGCGGCGGGGGCTGTCCCCGTCAGAACACAATAGCTCAGCAGGGACATCACAGTTAGTAGTACATCACATCCGGAGAGTAATCAAAGCGCTTCACTTTTTCCACATTTTGTTATGTTACAGCCTTATTCCAAAATGGAATTAAATTCATTATTCTCCTCTAAATTCTACAAAACAATACCCCATAAGGACAACGTGAAAGAAATTTGTTTGAAACCTTTACAAAATAATAAAAGTATTCACAGCCTTTGCTCAATACTTTGTTTAAGCACCTTTGGCACCAATTACAGCCACAATTTGAGTATGATGCTAAAATCTTGGCACACCTATTTTTGGGCAGTTTCTCACATTCTTCTTTGCAGGACCTCTCAAGCTCCATCAGTTTGGATGAAGAGCATTGGTGCGCAGCAGTTTTCAGATCTTTCTAGAGATGTTCAATCGTGTTCAAGTCTGGGCCACTCAAGGACATTCACAGAGTTGTCCTGCGGCCACTCCTTTGTCATCTTGGCTGTGTGCTTATAGTCGTTGTCCTGTTGGAAGGTGAACCTTCGACCCGTCTGAGGTCCAGAGCACTCTGAAGCAGTTTTTCATCAAGGATGTCTCTGTACATTGCTGCATTCATCTTTCCCTCAATCCTGAGTAGTCTCCCAGTTCTTTCAGCTGAAAAACATCCCCACAGCATGATGCTGCCACCACCATGCTTCACTGTAGGGATGGTATTGGCCAGGTGATGAGCGGTACCTGGTTTCCCCCAGACATGACGCTTAACATTCAGGCCAAAGAGTGCAATCTTTGTTTCATCAGACTAGAGAATTTTGTTTCTCATTTTGTGAGAAAGTCCTTCAGGTGCCTTTTGGCACAACTCCAGGCGGGCTGTCATGTGCCTTTTACGGAGGAGTGGCTTTCGTCTGGCCACTCTACCATACAGGCCTGATTGGTGGAATGCTGCAGAGATGGTTGCTCTCTCGCCACAGAGAAACCCTGAAGAGCTCTGTCAGAGTGACCATCAGGTTCTTGTTCACCTCCCTTACTAAGGCCCGTCTCCCCCGATAACTCTGTTTGGCCGAGCGGACTGCTTTAGGAAAAGTCCTCGTGGTTCCAAACTTCTATTTACGGATGGAAGCCACTGTGCTCATTGGGACCTTCAAAGCTGCAGAAATTTTTCTGCACCTTTCCCCAGATCGTTGCCTCGATACAATACTGTTGGAGGTCTACAGACAATTCCTTGGACTTAATGGCTTGTGCTCTGACATGCACTGTTAATTGTGGGACCTTATATATAGACAGGTGTGTGCCTTTCCAAATCATGTACAATCAACTAAATTTACCAAAGGTGGACTCGAATCAAATTGTAGAAACATCATTATGGTGTATTGTTTGAAGAATTTTGAGAAAAAAATAATGAATTTAATCCATTTTGGAATAAGGCTAACAAATTGTGGAAAACGTGAATCGCTGTGAATACTTTCCGAATGCGAAAAACATCACAGTTAGCACCTCAGTTTTATTTTGTTCAGTCTTCAGGGTTGAACAAAGAAAAAACTCATAGCGTGTCCCAGGCTTTAGTGTTACCCAAACATGCACGTTACAATCAACTTTATACAAACTACGTAATATGACAACCTACCTAATCTATCCAATTAATCTGTATACAGTCATGCAGGCCCTTGCACTACATACTTGCTAGTAGAGCTAATGCTGGCCATATACATTAACAGTGCGTCAACCTTTTTTCAGCCAAGGCACCCTATAATATTCTGCACAATCTCGAGGCACCCCATTCTAAAAAGTAAAAAAAAAAAAAAACTAATAGTTTTACATAACACACATGGGAGGATTTGTTCTTCCAAAGCAAATACACCTTTGCACACTGGTACCGACTAATATTCCAATGTTTCTCTTTCCTCGGTTTCTCTCCCACACCATGCTACGGTGGCCACAGTAGCATTATTTTACCACCAATTAGAACGTATGTGGTGAGCTTAAAGTGGTTCTAAATCAAAGCAGTTTATACCTTAATGCATTTACTGGGGGGGACCTTCAATGACCTGCTCTCCAGCCCCTCCCCTAAAACACTTACCTCACTCCTCTCATTGATCCAGCATTGTCCTGGCTGCCGCCCTGCTCTCCCCTCTTGCTGGTCAAACTCCGGTGAGAAGGGAGTGGCTTACTGGAGCTGTGTCTAGGGACGCACACAGTCCCGCTTGGGAGTGTGCCCCACACAAGCGACTGACAGTGTATGAGGAGAGAAGAGCCGATCAGCAGCATTTCCTCACAAGGGAGACCTGCTCAGATAATCAGTGCCCTTTAGGCCACTTTCGCACTGAGGCGCTTTACAGGTTTTTAGCGCCTGAAAAGCCTCTCCTGTCACTCTAGTGTGAAAGCTCACGTGCTTTCACACTGGAGCGGTATGTTGAAAAAAGTCCTGCAAGCAGCATCTTTGGGGAACTTCAGGAGGGGTGTATACACCCCTCCTAAAGCGCCCCCGCCCATTTAAATCAATAGACAGCGCCTGCAAAACAATTCGGCAGCAGCACTACACCGGCACCATTAACCCCTTCATCGGCTGCTGGGGGGGGTTAAAAGCACCCCGCTAGGACGCTAAATTGACGGTAAAGTACCACCAAAAATAGTGGCGCTTTACCACCGATGCCCCCACTGCCTCAGTGTGAAAGTGCCCTTAGGGATGCCAGTCAGTGGCCATCAGGGACGCCAGTCAGAGCTGCATGTCAGTGCCCATCAATGTCACATCGGTGAAGGAGAAATAATTAAATATTTTTATTTTTTTTTGCCCAAAAAAAAAAATAAAAATTAAGACCAAAGTGTTGATTGAAAACGACCAAAATAAAGCTCTGTCTCATGACCGCACAATTGTCGTTGAAAGTGCGACAGCGCTAAAAGTTGGCCTGGACAGGAAGGGAGTAAAAGTGTCCAGTATTGCAGCAGTTAATAGCACCAAGGTCTTGTTGACATGTGTGGCAGCCCCAGGCATCCCTTTGAAAATTGCTCTTCAAATGTTTGTAGAGCAGCGTCTGCCAGGCATTCGGGAGGCGATCCCACCACCTTCTGAATAGCTTTTTTTTGTTGCCGCTTGGATTTTGTATGTAAAATACCACACCACAGCCAAGTGTTTGGCACACAGTTGTGGCGCGGCTCCATTTTAGGGAGGGGGTGTCCCATGTGGTGGTACCACCCGCCAAACATAAAGGAAACATTTTACCACATATGCAGCACTCCGCATGTGTACAACCCCGAGCGGCTGCATGCAGTTTTAGGTGGGCAATCAGGTGCATGAAAAGCAGCAGCTCAGCTGCCCGTTTATACCGCCGCCCTTGTGGTGGATCTTCAAAGTGCATCTCTGTAGACGGCCAAGTGTCACACAGCAAATGGACAGCACCATGTACAGAATACAAGCATGTACACAAATAAGGACAGGATAGGCCCCTGTGACCATCTCCCTCATTAAAAAATAATTATATATATATTACACACACACACACACACAGGATAAAATGTGGTCAGTGAGGACAGCCATGAGCACCTCCTCCCCATCTGCCTCAGACAGCTGCAGTCATAACAAGAACCTCTCTCTCTGCGGCAGTGAGCAGGAAAGCCCGAGGCTGCGGCCTGTCCTCCAGCACATACAGTGACCGGGCCCGCTCCCGGAGCTCCTCTTACCTTGTCTGTCTGTCTATGGAGTGGCGGTGGCGGCCTCTTGCAGGCGGGAGAGACGTGAGGAGGGAGAGGAAGGAGACAGAGCGGGCCGCCTCACACCCAGGCTCAGCCCGCGTTGCTCTCACTATCACCGGGGACAAATAAAATTCCTCCGCTAACCTGATCCCGGGAGGCGACAACAATATAATCCCGACCTAACAACCCCGATAGCACAGGAATGGGGAGGAAAAGGAGACAAGACCTACGTCATCACAAGACACCAGAACACCGCCTCTTATAGGGCCGGACCTCCTGCCACTCACAGGTGACCCCGCCCCCTCATTCCAGCGCCCTTTTGACTACCTGGCTACGGGAGCGCGCATCGGTTGCCTGAGCTGGACACGGCTAGGGGGCGCGCTTCCACCTTTGGCTGGTAACAGGCTGGAGAGCACGTGACACGAGGGCAAAAATAATAATAATAAAAGTGTTTACATTGATAATGACAGAACTGTCCGATCACATCGTTCACAGCGCAAACCCACAAAACACGATTATTTTTATATACAGTTAGGCCTGATTCACACCTGCAAAAATTGGTGAACGCGTGCAAAAATGCGTATCGCATTTGTGTTGCCGCTAATTCTTAATGGCACCCCAAATACAGCTTGCAGATGTGCGTTTTGTCACACCCCAAAATGCATGGTATAAATAAAACTTCCAAAAAAAAAAAAAGGCACAAGAACCACTTTAGCGCATTGCTCGCACATAGGGCAGCCCATTCACTTCCATACCTTAAAGAGGAGCTCCAGCCCGCCCACAGAAAAAAATAAAAGTCAGCAGCTACAAATACTGTTGGTGGTAAATTAATATTAGGAACTTATCTGTCCAGGGATGCGGCGATATCGGCACCCTAGCCAATGTTTCCATTTTCCGGTGAAAAGTGATCTGCAGTGGATCATTTTTAGGCTTCATGCCCACTAGCGTTTTTTATAAGCTCAAAACATTTTTTTACTCTACTTGAATAAAATCAAACACTCAAAAAAAAGCTGTTAGGAGTGTTTTAGTAGTGTTTCACATTTTTTTTTTTGCTGGGAAAATACTCTCAAAATCTCTACAAAAACTTTATTTTTTTTCTGTTCCTAAACGCTAAAGATTGAGGCTGGGTTCACACCAACGCTGTATCCTGGCCTAGGCCAACAAGGCCCAGGCCTAGGGCAGCACTTTGCAGGGGGGCAGCACGGAAAGAGTCCCCGCCGGCTTGCGCTACACTGTTAGTGTAATGCAAGCTGCTTCTAATTTTGACTGTCCTATCATCCTGGACCACAAACCTTCCTCACTGTGCTATATGTTTTCTGATGCACCATTGGCATGGTTATATCTTCTTAGTCCTCTCCATAAAATTATCAGAAAGTTGTGCTTAAAGTAGAACTATAGGCAACACTTTTTGTTTTTCATTTTGGATAGAGTAAAGGAGGGTTATAGCCCCTGTCAGTTTTTTTTTACCATCTCTGTCCCATTGCAGAGATTTTCCTTCACTTCCTGCCCCATAGCCAAACAGGAAGTGAGAGGAAATCTATGCAAATTAAGTGAATCCAATGCCCCCCCCCCCCACAGGCCCTAAGAACTAGTGTCCCAACTCTAAAAATGTCAGGGCGGGTCTTAAACAAAAAGGGGTGTGGCCTTGACAGGAAGGGGTGGGTCATATTTAAATTAGGGGGTGCACGAGTTTTGTCAGGCCTAGGGCAGCACAAAACCTAAATACACTACTGGTTCACACTAGTGTGTCAAATTGGATGCGAGTTCCTCGAATCCAATTCACAATAGCAGGAGATTGTGACTGGCTCTCTATGGAGCCGGTTCACATATCTCCGCAGTGGCTCCGGTGTGATTTGCACAGCTATGCTGTGCGTCTTTTGGTCAGTTTCAGGTCCGAATTCAGCCAAAAATTCAGGATGAAATCGGACCTGAAACGGCGAATGAGGATGTACCGGACTCCTGCGGTGAGCCACTGTGTGCTCATATGTGAACCCAGCCTAGCATAAAATAGTGTGCATGGACACATAGGATAAATAACACTATTTATCTTCTACGAGCAGAAAAAAAATGCTCATAAAAACTTCTAGTAGAGCTGCAGGATTCTGGCTAAAATGAGAATCACAACTTCTTTGCTTAGAATAAAGATCACGATTCTCGTGGTGTAACATTATCTTTCATTACACAAAAAATTGGGCTAACTTTACTGTCTATTTTTTCCCAAAAAAATTGTATTTAAAAGACCGCTGTGCAAATACA
This sequence comes from Rana muscosa, assembly GCA_029206835.1. Lineage (NCBI taxonomy): Eukaryota > Metazoa > Chordata > Amphibia > Anura > Ranidae > Rana > Rana muscosa. The sequence goes on from CM055126.1 coordinate 171,259,799, forward strand.
ATAAACAACCGCCATTTTATTCTCTAGGGTCTCTGCTAGCCCCGCTGCAAAGCCTGCAAATGAAAAGCATAATGGGCTAGTATGCATTGCATACTAGCCCATTATGTGCCACTTACCTGCAAAAGAATCCAGCGATGTCCCCAGAGTAGGCAGCGTCCATCTTCTGTCACCTCTTCCTTCCGGGCCGCTGACTCCAGCGCTGTGATTCCCCGGAGCCGCGTGACGTCACTCCCGCGCATGCACATGGGAGCCGCAATTCACGGCACAGGCTGGGGAAGAAACGGCACTTCGTTAAGTTTCTTCCCCGCGCAAACGCAGTGAAGATTTTCAGCGGACTACAAGTGAATATCTCCTAAACGGCGCACGTTTAGGAGATATTTCCATTACCTATAGGTAAGCCTTCTTCTAGGCTTACCTATAGATAGAAGTCCAACAAGTGGGTTTACAACCACTTTAAAGTGGTTGTAAACTGTCAAAAAAATAAACTAAAAATTAAAAATGCAACCTGCAAGACAAATTTGTATTAAAAGCAACATTTTTAAATACATCTTTACTCGATATACAAGCGATGTCTTGATATACAAGTAGCATCATGTCACAACCGAGTATAAAAAAAAAAAAAAGAGAGGAGCCTCCAAGTGTAGCAATATGGTTACATTTAATGAAGGTACAACATTTAGCAACTTATTGCTACACATTTAGGAGGTGCCTCTCTTCTCTTTTATACCCTGTAAAAAAAATGCTTTGATATACAAGTGCTTTGGATTACAAGCATGTTTCTGGAACGAATTATGCTCGCAAACCAAGGTTTTACTGTATAATGTTTGGGGGTTCTGAGTAATTTTCTAGCAAAAAAATATGATTTTTATATGTAGGAGAGGAGTGCCAGAATAGGACCGGTATGGAAGTGGTTAAACAATAGCATAAAAATCCAACACTGAATGGTGAATCAATTATCAAAATAGCAAAAATAACAAGCATAAAGTCAATGTGTGATTATAATCCTAACACCATAAATAAATTGCTCTAAAATTGGTGACTCCTAGTTCTTCCACCAGGCGTGCTCAATGGGAAGGTGGCAAGTCAACCGGAGGTGTTTGACCCCTTTTTACAGGATGGTCAAAATGTGCATTTGGAATACCAGATGGATTCCACTGTCAGCACCACTCTGCTCCAATGATCTCTCAGGATAAAGCTAGGATGTATAAAAGTGACTCCACAGGAGACAAGGGTAAAGGTCTCAGTGTAGTATATTTATTGAACCTATAAAAGCAATAGGGTGTAAAAGTTACACTCACATGTATATGTGCCTTTCCTGGCACTAGGTGTTTAGAGCGTGTGCAGATAGGCTATTCCTCAGTGGCGTTGCTAGGTGGGTGCGGGCCGCACCCGAGTGACACCAGCCAGAGTGGTGACACCCGTGGGCAGCGGCACCACCAACACAGCCCGCTGCCCTGTGCCTCGAGCCGCGGCTGTGTCCCTCAGCGGAGCGGAACGAAGCCGCCTCCCCCTCCTCTCTGTTTACATCCACAGAGGGGGAGGAGCCCGCACTCGAGGAACACACACCGCTGTGTGTATCTGCTGTTCTGAGATCTGTAAGGGGGGCATCTATACTGATGGGGGGGTCTGCACTGCTGGGGGGTGTGTCTGTACTGACGGGGGAGGTTTATACTGAGGGAGGGGGGTCTGTATTTAATGGGGTGGTCTGTACTGAGGGAGGGGGATCTATACTGCGGGAGGGGGCGACACTATTTTATTTTCGCACCGGGTGACACCAACCCTAGTGACGCCACTGCCATTCCTCCGGCGGTGGCGTGCTGGCCACATCTCGCTCTGTGTACCAAAGCCTGTGTGGGATGTCAAACAGGACCCGGAAGTGATGGATCCTCCACTCTGACATACGTTTCGCCGTGCTTAGCGTCTTTAGGAAGTGACGTCACACCGCTCCCAGCATGCATTTATATGAAATGGAAACATTTCTACTGATGGAACTCCTCCAATATGGAGGTGGGGACAAATGTATAACTCAGATTCTGTCTCTAGAAATGCCAATCTGCACAATTTGACCACACCACTCAGTTAACAACCATTATAAAAAAACATGTAATGAAGGTTAGGCACAATATGTCGATAGAAAACAATGATAGAATGTACATAGCTAATAGTAAATAATCTATTTTTGGCATACCAAATATAAAAAGTCCCTATATGGCGCCATCTAGTGGATACAAACTATACAGCATGTTGTGCCAATAATTAATATGGACAGACAACAAAATGCATAGAGTAAGTGACTTAATTTAATAAGTGGATTTATTTAAAAATTGTATCAAATTTATATATAGTAGGGGTAAGAAAAAAGTATTCTGGACTATAAATAATATATGTGTAGCGCCCTGGGGTTTAGTCAGGGAGCTCCTCACAGATTTACTTACCAGGAGTAGTTACCCTGGTCAATTGCTAGAGATCCATTGATTTCTCCCTAAGTTTGGCCTTGTTGCACTTTTCTCTTCTACTGCCAAGTGGCCAGGTAGTTGGTGGTACTAGATACGAGAAGGGCAACCCAAGGTCAGGTTATGGGTATATGGGGTATCTCAGCCAATGGGCAGGGGTTTTCTTGAATCCCTTGGCCTGCTGGGAGAGCCTATATATTCGGATGAGGTCAGGTGATCTATGTTGTGTGCCACCTGGACGGCTGTCTGGGTGGATGTGTGTGTCGTAAGCCCCAGGCTGCTAGGTTGGAGATTGGGCCTATCCCGGAGGCATCTGGCTGCCAGGCTGTAGGAGAGCAGTAGTAAGTAAGAGAGCAGCGCAGGGTTGGGATTGCGGCTTGCAGTCCAACCTTAAGTGACGGTTCTGCCGGCCGGAGAACCTGTAGTGGTTGGAGGTAGAAGGAAATCTGTCACCACTAAAAAAAGGGACCACAGTGAGTAACTGAAGCAAGTACCGGAGCAGTATTCTCACCAAATGGGCACAGTGGAGAATCAGGAAACTTCAGGCAGTGATCAAGTTAGGGACCCAGCCAGCAGGGGTGACGCTTGCAGAGCAGCCTTGTGAGTCAAGTCAGGGACCGAGCTGGTTAGCAGGGGCAAAGCTTGAGAAGTATCTGCAGTGCCAAGCTAGGGACCCAGCAGGGACGTGTGGGTGACGCATGAGGGAGATACCACTGAAAAGCTTTGAGGAGCTCACTGGATTCAGAGTCAGTGAATCAGGGGGTCCAGGGAAAGACCAGGAGCTCAAGGGGCTTAAGAACTAAAAGTAGAAGTTGTAGTGAAGCAAAGAGGACTGTAACGATTTGTGTTAGGAACTGTTAAAGACTGTTGCCATAGGAGACAGCAATCCTGCACGTGCAGATGTGGTGCCTTGCTGGGGGCCTTTTCCTGTACGGCCTCCTATTGAAGTCTCGGAGTCTGCCAATTGAAATTGCAACTGCTAAAGGGTGTCCTGGCCCCAGCCCTCTTTCCCCCTCAAAATATAAAAAAGGACTGTTAAGAGAAATAAAACCTTTTACTTCCAAGAAGTGTATGGCGCTCAATAACTTTATCCACCTTGCACCCACTATCATGGGCGTCCGCTCCATAGGGCAAGGGGGGTCAATTGCCCCCCCCGGAAGTCAGAGTGAAGACACACTTGCCCCCCGTGTTGCAATGGCCGCCGCGGCCACCTCTGCGGCAGCCGTGGACTTTTTTTTCTAAGTCTGCAGACCGCTGTTGGCCTGGGGGCTGCTCTCAGTCTTTTCCGACTATCTGTCACTCCCTCCTCACCCCCGGCCCGAGCATCGGATTGGCTCTGCCAATCGGGCCTCTGCTTAACATCGCCGTGACCCTGACCCGGCTGTTCCGTGATTGGCTGCTGCCTCAGCTTGCCTCTGCCTGTGTAAATGTGCCTATGCCGATCCGGCCGCCGCGGCGACGGCTCCTCCCACAGGTGCGTGGCATGCAGTGGCCGAGACGAGAGACTGAATACGCTGCCAGTGCCTGCCCTATCGCTAAAGAATTACAGGTAACAGCAGTGCCTGTGCCACGACACCACTGTGTACATCTTTTTGTATTGCAATACATCTGTGTTGTGGCTACATTATACAGTATAGGCCAGTGATGGTGAACCTTGGCACCCCAGATGTTTTGGAACTACATTTCCCATGATGCTCAAATACACTGCAGAGTGTATGAGCATCATGGGAAATGTAGTTCCAAAACATCTGGGGTGCCAAGGTTCGCCATCATTGGTATAGGCTGTTTTCATCAAGATCAAAAAATGGCCACAACAGATGTATTGCAATACATTGCAATATAGTAAGATGTACATTCTCTAGGCTATATTTATATGGGCATGGAGTGAACCGGATCTATCCTCAAGAATGATGCCTCCCCCTGAAAAAAGTTCAGCGGACGCCCATGCCCACTATGCCTCACAACCCACCACATACAGAAGGATGTCAGCCATCTTTGGCCCTGAAGGTTCTCATTAGATTGGAGGAGGCTGGAGACTTTGCTACATATGGTCCAGTGTACATGAATGGATTAGTAGTTGCTTATGGAAAAGGAAGGTTATAAATCTTATACAAGGTTCTCCCCATCTTTGGTGAGGCCAATTACATGAAAAGGGGAAGAGAACAACAGAAAACAAGATGGATGGATAGCATCATCAAAACAATGAACATGAAGCCAAGCAAGCTCCGAGAGGCAGTGGAGAACAGAAAAGCCTGGCGTGCTATGGTCCATGAGGTCACGAAGAGTCGGACATGACTAAACAACAACAAGAGTTCAGAAAAAAAAGGGGGTGGAGAGACAAAAGTTACACTCTGCAGAGCTCAGTGAGAAGAGCTCTGAAAGCTGATTGGAGGGACACCCTGCTCCACACAGCAGCAGAGCTGAGGCTGTCAATCAGCTGGCGGTTCTTCCCCTGTCACCATTTTTCTCTTGATGTCAGGACAACTTGTCAGAAGTGAATAATGCTGATAGCAGTGGAATCAGACAGCAGACAGAATTGAGACAAGTACACACTATTGAGGGATATGCTTTGTTCACATATCTTAGTTCGATTACAACCTAAAACAATTTTTTTAATTAATAATAAAATAAAGAAAAAAAAAAAAAAAGGAGCCGCAGTGTCATCTCTTGAATTCAGCTGCTACTCTACCATGGCAGATCACTTTTTAGAGGGGCAGCAGAGAACGCCACATTGGCAGAGTTGCAACACTGAATATATCAGATAATATATAGTTTCAGGTTAATATGGTTTAAAAAACAGCACCGTTTCTGAATCTTCTACTATGAGCCTAATAAACTACATGCACTCCAACATAATAGTTAATTTGAACTGCATAATTAGATATAAAATGCAACAATCCACCCTGCTCCACAACCGCCAATCATAGTTTATTGGGCCCACTGTTTGGTACAGAAAGCAAGCGGGTTGTGGGACTTTAAATGAGGTGCACAATAACATGCACCGCCATCTCTAAATCAGAAATAAGAAAGGGTTTTTTGGACTTTGAGTGAGGCACAAGACATGCATCTGAAATCACATAATATATTGGATACTATGCAATTCTTCTTTTTTGTATGCCATTGCCTTGTATATAGATAAAAATACTCACGTTCAACGCTTTGTTTATATGCCAATTAAACAATTTTACAATTTCTTCTGCCACGTGTCTTGTGCCTCACTCAAAGTCCCAAAAACCCCTCTCTTATTACTGTTTAGGCTACATTCACACCTGAGCGTTTTCAGCTCGTAACACACCTGTAAAAACGCCTGAAAAACACCCAACAAGCAAAATCCTATTTATTTCAATGGCACCTGTTCACATATGAGCATTTTGTCACCTGAAGCAAAACGCCTGAAAAACGCCTGAAGCTCAAAAAAGTACAAGAGCTTTTTTCTTTTAGGCAGATTACAGGCGTTTTCTGCTTTTTTATATTGGTGACCTTTTGACCTGTACATAATTGCAGCAAAAACGTGCGACTTTCTGCCTCAAAATGATAGTTTCAGGTGTGAATGCAGCCTAAGGCCCTTTTCATACTGAGGCGCTTTGCAGGCGCTATTGCGCTAATAATAGCACCTGCAAAACGCCCTAAAAAAGCCGCTACTTTGTATCCAGTGTGAAAGCCCATGGGCTTTCACACTGGAGCATTGCGCTTGCAGGAGGGTAAAAAAACTCCTGCAAGCCCCATCTTGGAGGCGCGATAGGAGCGGTAAAAATACCGCTCCTATAGCGCCCCTGCCCATTGAAATCAATGGGGTAGCGCCTCCAAAACACAACAAAGAGGCGTTATTGCAGGCGTTTTTAACCCCTTTTCGGCCGCTAGCGGGGGTTAAAATCGCCCCGCTAGCGCCCGCAAATCGCGGCAAAAACGACGGTATAGCCTAAGTACAGAGGGAAAAAGTTACAATCTTGGGCAATTTATCTTCCAGTCCAGACCTGGTGACCCCTATTTTATTCCTTCTTGAGTTGGAAATCTCCTAAAGGATTAATTTATGGGCTTGTCTATGTTCATCTCCCGATCAGGAGACACAGGAAAAAGAGCCCCCTAGACGTCTATGGGGGTCTATCGTCCAGGGCCACCAGGAGACAGATGACTTACGATGCTGGATATTAACAATCACGGGAGTCCTTGGCCATCAGGTCTCGGTTAGAGGGGATGCTAGGTCAAAAGAGGGGGCAAAAAAATAAATAAGCGCACCTGGTGTGAAAGCGCACTTATTCTTTAAAGCAGAGTTTCAACGACATGTTTGTTTGTTTTTTTTTAAAACCCAAACTTAGCATCATACCATGCATTAATGCCACTCGCGAGTTATTTTTTTGTTTACAAAGAGTTTTATTTGGAAGACATGAAATTAAACAGTTCAATACAAAGCATAGGGTTTGTACAGGTAAGGGGAGTATTACAAGAGATATGTTAAATTGGGGTACAAAGTTGAGTCATACAGTAGGGTGTTGTGGGATTTAGGTAATACAGTTCTAGAAATACATAGATATTGTAGGGATGGGTGTCTCCACAAAACATAGTATTATACACTGAAAAGGTAATGGGGGGGGGGGGGGGGGGAGAAAAAAAAAAAAAAGTATAAGTTAGGGTCACTAAAATGAATTGAGAGAGAGTTATAAAGATTGACATTATGGTAATGAACAGTATATCCATTTTTTATTAAAGGTGTGCATGCTGTCAAACAATGGTGGATCCTCTTAGAAACTCTAATCATTTCCATTCTGGATTCAACTTGAGGCCACGGTAGGTTTTGTGATCTCCAGTTAAAAACCATCAGCCATTGTATAGAACTAACTAGAGAATGAATTAGTCTGTTGCAGGGAGGGGGAACATCCGGAACCTCGGCAAACAAGAGGCAAGTTTGTGGCTTGAGAGCGATTTTCTTTTTAAGAGATTTTTCAAGTCTACTGACTACTGCAAGCCAGATTGGCTCCAGATGTCCACAGCTCCAGAAAATGTGAAGGTAGTTGCTTTCTACAGGGAAACCTCTGAAACAGTCTGGGGAAGTTGTAGGGTAAAAGGAGGGAATTTTAGCCGGAGTCATATACCATCTGGTAAGAAGTTTGAGGCTGGGTTCACACTGGTCCGACAAACGCTCTGACATTGGGAGCTCATGTCGCATGACGTGTGAAAATCAACGTTTCCCTACGAGAGCCGTCTTAACTGGTCCGACACAAGTCGGTCCGACTTTGAAAATGCTCCCTGTACTACTTATGGTCCGACTTTGATCCTACTTCAGCCCATTGAATATCATTGAAGTCGGATCAAAGCAAGATCTTTGTCCTAACCATCCGACTTTTGACATCCGACGTGGTGATTACAGCAGCAGTGAAAGGAATTTATCTCACCCTGGGATTGTTTTGATTGGTCAAAGGACAAGTCAGACTAGCACAAAGTCGGATCAAAGTAGTATCCTGTTCATAAAAGTTGGATGGATGTTGGATCAATGTAGGACTGAAGTCGCAGAGCAAAGTAGGATGAAAGTTGTATGACTGTCGTGTCGTACCAGTGTGAACCCAGCCTCAGTGGGGATTCTCTAAATGCAGCTGCACGGTTGCTTTTACGAAGATTCTCTATCATATTGGACCAAGATTCTATGGGAAAGGTACAATCCATGTCGGCTTCCCAACGCAACATTGGGCCAGACTTCTCGGGTTGATATAGATTATTGAGGTAGTTGTACAATTGGGAGATTAATCCTTTGTCTCTAGATGTGGAAATGCATATATGTTTGAATAAGGTACTCGGGGGATTGATGGTTAGCGAATAGTGGGCTGCATAGAAGTCGAGGATTAGAGTATATTGAGAGAGTTCTGAGGGGGGAAAGTTAAACCTAGATTGTAATGAGGTAAATGAGAGGAATTTCATATTGAGTACAAGTGATTTTAATATGGTGAAATCATTTTTGATCCAGATATGAAAAAGAGTGCGGTCTAGAAATGCAGGGGGGAATCTAGGGTTGCCAAGATAAAAGGCTAAAGGAGGGATTTCAGAAGAGAGTTAGAAATTATCTTTGATTCTATTGCATAATTGTATAAAGTGAGCTACTATTGTATTTCGTTTGGATAGAGTGTGATGTGGCTTCGTGTTGGACCATAAGATGCCTATAAGATTTAGAGGTAAAATAGAGATGGACTCGAAATTTAGCCAGGGTATATTGGTATCGGAAGAAAACCATTGAGCCAACTGAACGAGTCTGGCCGCTAAATAATAGAGCCAGAGACTTGGGAGTCCAAGTCCACCACTATGTTGTGCTCTGTGCATGAGGGAGTAGCTGCATCTGGGTTTTTTATTGTTCCATATGAATCAGTTGATTTCACGCTGGAGAGCTTCTAATCTAGTTTTAGGGACATTAACAGGTAGTCTTGAGGGTGGGTCACCAAATTCCCTTTTGATCTCTTAATTTATAGACATGAGGGGGCTTAGTGTCGTGGTTCGATTTCCTGGCAAACATTGCCGAGGAAGAGTTACCATGCAGCAGGAATTTAGCTTTGGAGAATCTCAGTGATTTTTCAGTGTCTTCTGATAGTATTGTGTTTAAGGCTTGACATTTAGTTATTTCCAGGGAGGATGAGTGGTTCAGTTTATTGTATAAATCACAGAGTTCCTTGGTGAGGCATTTAATGTCTATAAGTTTAGCTTTGTTTTTGGCTGCAGCTATGTTAATTATATTAATTATATGCCCTCTCAGGACTGCCTTATGACCGGCCCAGACAGAGGTAGGAAGTACCTCCTCTGAGTTGTTGTTTTGGAAATATTCTTCAATGTGGGTGCTTATTTGCTGGTGTATGGAGGGATCTGAGAGGAGCGAGTCATTAAGACGGCAGTTGAAGGGGGAGGGAGCCAGCCCAATATGGGAGGTTTCAAAGGCTAGCCACTCGCGATTTAAATAACATCCGCAGCTCTAATAAACATATTAGATCAAAAAATACCTTTCATTCCGCTGTGTTGGAAGTTCCCATGTTGCTTGTGGGCATGTGAAGCCCACAAGCATTTACTTCCGGGATACGGTGCAGTTGAATGACCAGCATGCACCGCCCGTTCTCGCGCATGCGCAGTATGAAAGGCTTGCAGCGCAGGAAACTTGTTGCCATCACAACGGAGCGGCGTCGTCGGAAGTGCCCATCCCGTTGTGATGGCAACCAAGATAATCAAAATAGTAAAAGCAAATGCCATCAATCACGTCACTGGCGTCATCGCGTCACTTCCAGTTTCGGAATATAGCGATGACGAGTGGCAGCCAGCCACACTGACTTCTGGAAATTATGACACATAGCTCCCAGGAGACAGTACCTGGCCCGGACACTCCCCACCACAGTTAGAAACACCTCCCAGGGAACACATTTAATCCCTTGATCGCCCCCTAGTGTTAACCCCTTCCCTGCCAGTGTCCTTTATACAGTAATCAGTAAATTTTTATAGCAGTGATCACTGTATAAACGTCACTAGTCCAAATAAGTGTCAAAAATGTCCGATCTGTCTGCTGCAATGTCGCAGTCCTGCTAAAAATCGCAGATCCCTGCCATTACTAGTAAAAAATAAAAAAATAATAAAAATGCCATAAATCTATCCCCTACATTGTAGAGGCTATAATTTTTACGCAACTCAATCAATATACGCTTATTGGGATTTTGTTTTACCAAAAATATGTAGAAGAATACATATTGCCTTTAATTGATGAAGACATTTTTTTTTTTCCTAGATATGCATGCTGGCAGAAAGTAAATCAAATTTTTTGTTTATAGCGCAAAAAATAAAACCGCAGAGGTGATCAAATACCACCAAAAGAAAGCTCTATTTGTGGGGGGTAAAAAAAAAAAAAAAAAAAAAAGGGAAGGAGATTCATTTTATTTGGGTACAGACCGTGCAATTGTCAGTTAAAGTGACACAGTGCCGTATTGCAAAAAAAAAATGGCCTGGTCAGGAAGCGGGTAAAATCTTCCGCTTTAAGAACTTAAGCCCCGGAAGTTCCACTTTCGGGTGGAACTCCACTTTCATGACTTGGAGAGGATCTGCAAAGAGAAGTGGGACAAAAATCCCTCCTGAGATGTGTGCAAACCTGGTGGCCAACTACAAGAAACGTCTGACCTCTGATTGCCAACAAGAGTTTTGCCACCAAGTACTAAGTCATGTTTTGCGAAGGGGTCAAATACCGTATTTATCGGCGTATAACACGCACTTTTTTCCCCTTAAAATCAGGGGAAAATCGTGGGTGCGTGTTATACGCCGATACTCCGTCGAATTCCCCTGCTGAAAACGAGCGAGAGGATCGAGCGGAGCCGAAGTACAATCGGCTTTACTCGGCTCCTCTCGCAGTCCCGCCCATCTCTGACTGCGCCGCTGACATAGAGAAAGCCGAGTGTACTTCGGCTAGTCTCGGCTCCTCTCACAGTCCTGCCTGTGACTGTGAGCAGAGCCGAGTCTAGCCGAAGTACACTCGGCTTTCTCCGTCAGCGGCGCAGTCAGTGGAGATGGGCGGGACTGCGAGAGGAGCCGAGTCTAGCCGAAGTACACTCGGCCCCGCTCGCTCCTCTCCACAGAAATCGGCGCCAAATTTAAAAAAACGCAGAGACTGACACGATCGCAAAGGCACTGGGCAAGGCTGCAGATGGACAGATGGACACTGGGCAAGGCTGCAGATGGACACTGGGCAAGGCTGCAGATGGACAGATGGGCAAGGCTGCAGATGGACAGATGGACACTGGGCAAGGCTGCAGATGGACAGATGGACACTGGGCAAGGCTGCATTTAAATGTAAGTTTTTTTTCCTTAAAATTCCCTCCTAAACTTGGGGTGCGTGTTATACGCCGATGCGTGTTATACGCCGATAAATACGGTACTTATTTCACTCATTAAAATGCAAATCAATTTATAACTTTTTTGAAATGTGTTTTTCTGGATTTTTTTGATATTCTGTCTCACTGTTAAAATAAACCTACCATTAAAATGATAGACTGATCATTTCTGTCAGTGGGCAAACTTACAAAATCCACAGGGGATCAAATACGTTTTTCCCTCACTGAATGTATCAGCCGTCAAACAGCGATTCTGCCTAAGGTCCCCAAACCTTATCAGACTCAGGCATCTGGTTCCTACCAGGGTAACCCTATTGCATGGCAATACATTATTGATTTGTTTTATACACTCAGAGATAGAAGGCATTGAAGACAGTTTCCATGTCATGGCTATGCATTTACATGCACCAACTATTCCAGACTCATTCTCACTGGATGCGTTGTGTTGCAAATGCCTTCGATTCCAACACAAGCAAAGTGCATGAAAATACCTTTTGTTCAACGGGATTCAGGCTAATGAACTGTGACATGAAAACACCCTGCATGCCGCATTCTTGGTGCACTAACCTGCAGTTTCCCACTTGTCATCTGAACCTTCAAAAATTATGATAACGAAAACGTGTGCCAGGGTGGATATAATCAATGATTTTTTAATAAAAATAAGATTTTTTATTTAAAATCGATTTTTGGGGATTTTTATAAAATTTATTTTAATAAAATGCTTTTGGAGTAAAAATCTATCTAAAGATAGTTTTCTATTTAAGATACATTAATAACCAATGTTATTCAGCATGAAATGGAGCTTAGTTATGTAGCATAAGGCTGTATATTCTGCAATATTTTAATTTTTGGTAAACTCATTTAATGAATACATTGATGCATTCACACAATTTCACAGTAACCACGAGATTCCTTTATCCCATTGTTTTGCAAATCTATGTACACTTCAAACTGTATAATTGCATCGGTTCTGATATCGCTGTTTTACTAACCTGACAGCTTATTATTCTAAATAGAATCTTTAATATTTTCAAACAAAATTAAGGTTTCCTAACTACCAGAAAGAATGGAGTCCTTACATTTAAAGAGCACCTGTCATTTCAGATCCATCATGACAGCGCCTGTTAGCGGCATCCACTCACTTTCTGCTGCCACGTCCCTCACCTTGTTGTGTCACTGCCGCATTACCAGCCGTCCCATTAAAGTGAATGGGACTGTCGGTGAGTCAACAGCGGGTCCGAGGAAGAGCCGCTGCGTGACAAAGATGTGTTTCTCTTTAAAAATTATGATTTAAATCAAGCCTTTTCATTAGTGCTTTAAATCGACTTGATTTAAATCAAATCCACCCTGACGTGTGCCAACAGATGCATTTTAAACCACGGCTAAGAACAGGCACTCAGACAGGGCTTATAAAGTATCCACAATAAACTCCTATGATAGGTTCTCTTATGGGGCAATAGTAAGGCAAATTGTGTTTTTTTTATTTTTAAGTAAAATACCGTATATACTCGAGTATAAGCCGACCCGAATATAAGCAGAGGCCCTAATTTTACCACAAAAAAATGGGAAAACTTATTGACTCAAATATAAGCCGAGGGTGTCCATCTGCATGCCTCACTGTGTCCAATCTCCCTACCTGATCTCCGGCGCTGTGTCCATCTGCAGCCTAGGATGAGGAGGAGGCGTGGCTTTGTTACACTGCATGGCCGTCGACTAGACTGACAACACAGAGAGCAGATTCGAGTATAAGCCGAGAGGGGAATTTTCAGCACAAAAAAAAATGTGCTGAAAAATTCGGCTTATACTCGAGTATATACACAGTAATCTCTAGATACCTTTTCCCAGCAGTGCTTCTGTGCAGTCACTTGGATTTCTCAGGTCTTTCTACCACAAAAACAAAGTAGGAGGGGCTCACATCCTCCCCCTAATGCCAAAGATGCACTTTTTACTCCCAATGGCCACAATCTGGCCCCCCTAAAGTCTGAAAGGACAGTAAACTGGCCCTTTGTTTAGAAAGTTTGGAGACCCCTGCTTTAGACCACACATTCAAAAACCAACAAACATGCACCAGTGACCCAGACTACTGCATTGTAAATGATGAATAAAATGCATGATAAAATAAACTGTGCTTCTTACTTTTCAAAAAAATATATTTCACCTGCACCACCATATATTGTGTCTGCTACATGCTGGACTGGCATCTTCATCCTATATGACAGGGGCCCCCGACCCCCAGGGCGCGGACCGTGCCCTGTTTGCAGGAGGGCTGCGAAGGCTGCACTGTCTGAGGTGCGGTGGCGGGTGAGAGCAGAGAGATGACATCTCTCACATCACCGCAGGTGGCAGGCGACGATGGCAAATGACAACTCACATCTAGTGGCAAGTGACACGCTGCATCTGGTGGCAGGCGACGCGGCAGAGGACACTCTGCATCTGGTGGCAGGCGACGCGGCAAAGGACACGCTGCATCTGGTGGCAGGCGACGCGGCAAAGGACACGCTGCATCTGGTGGCAGGCGACGCGGCAAAGGACACGCTGCATCTGGTGGCAGGCGACGCGGCAAAGGACACGCTGCATCTGGTGGCAGGCGACGCGGCAAAGGACACGCTGCATCTGGTGGCAGGCGACGCGGCAAAGGACACGCTGCATCTGGTGGCAGGCGACGCGGCAAAGGACACGCTGCATCTGGTGGCAGGCGACGCGGCAAAGGACACGCTGCATCTGGTGGCAGATTCTGCATTATGGCGAGTTGAACGATTTCATTTTATATTACAATGTAATAATATAAATAATGCGCTTCAATCATCCTGACACCATATTAACCATGGTGTCATGATGACTGAAGCGCTAACACCATTTCCCCAACATATTTCCAGCGAAAAACCTGCATAAAAATTTTCTTCCACAACGCTAGGCGCCGGTGTAAAAAATGTTGGGGACCACAGCTATATGAGAATCCATCCCCTGATGACACAGGCTTTGTAGTCATGCTTGTACAGATCACACGGCCTCTCATCAGCTCTCCTGGATTAGAATCTCTCAGTCATTAGAAACAGAGCAGCTCAGTTTACATGGAAGCATCATATTCCCATTTACCAGCAATTCAGTCTGGAATAATATTCCTGAAATGTGGCACTCAGGTGAGCTACCAGTACCGAGATAGAAGAAAATAATCTGCTGCTGCCACAAAGAAACAGTAAAACATAAAAAAAGTTTGCAGCACTCTTACAGTATACTGATCACAGAACAGAACTTCATCCTACACTTTAAGGCGCTCATTCACAGTATATCTGTTAATGCCGTATTAAACCCAAAAGCAAACATTTATTTTATTGCAGCTTACCGATTCTTAAGCCTCGTACACACGGTCGGACTTCAAACAAACTTTTCCCTGGATTTTTGTCTGAAGGGAGTTGGCCGGGCACACCCATAGCATACACACGGCAGGACTTTTCTGCAAACTTTCCCAAAACTTTCCCAACATCACGTGGTTTTTCTGCTCTTTTCTGCTGTTTACCGCCACCCTTTGATCATCTTCTGCTATTGTCGGTTGATTTTAACATTGGTTCTGGGCATGTGTATTTGTACTTCGGACAAAAGTCCGATAGATTTCTGTACACACGGTCGTACTTTGCACCATCGGACTTTTGTTGCCGAAAAGTTTGTCCGTTTGCAGAGCAAACATTTGTCCGATGAAAACCGAAAAAGTTTGTCCGATGGAGAGTACACACGGTCGGATTTTTTTGAAGTTTGTTGGCAAAAAGTCAGACCGTGTGTACGGGCCTTTAGATGTGATGCCTGCATTGGTTTTCTTTTTTAGGCTCTCTTTTATTTTCACCCGGTGATCTTGCCAGTAAGTCTGCTGTTTTTCAAAAGAGCGATCCACCTATAGAGGCTGGTCATATGACCGCAATATGAGAGAAGCCTTCTTAAATTCAGTCACAACATGTTAGCAACCTGTTGAGACTTCCCTTAACATTTTTTAAAGAGGATCTAAATCAGGGGTATCCAACCTTTTTGACATTCCTGGGCCACATTGGAAGAAGAGGAATTGTCTTGGGCCACATCTGCTCGGGCATGGAAGCCCATTCAATGGTTCCCGCACTATTTTTGAACTGCAGCGGCCGGGAAATCGCATGGTACTTTTGCACCAAGTGATTTCCTGACGTTTCCTGCACCTAAAATCTCGCTGCATTTATAGATGCGTGGGGTGCCAGTGAGAATGACTGGCAGCCCTGTGCATCTGTAAAGAGCACCGTGTTTTGGCTGCAGGTGTGGAAACAACTGTGATTCCTGTACCTGCAACCATCCACAGTAGTGTGAACCTAGGTTAAATCTGTAATTTTTACATCTGTCTGAATATTCTTTACAGACATGTAGACTGCATGTCTGTTATGGTACGACCATACATGTCCATAACAGACATTCATGGACAGATGTAAAAATCATGGATTTTACAAACTGTCCTTGAATTTAATGAAGGTTGGCAACCCTGGTATGTGTTGTGTGGGGAGGTAGAGGAGAGGTTGTGGGTAGAGGGCGCAACTGAAATCTGGGGGGGGGGGTTGCAGCCCAACCCAGCATTCCTCCTGATACAGCCATGCAGCATTTACTTGCCTGAAGCTTTGTGGAATCTCTGCCAGGATATTTACAAAATCTGCACCCCGAGCATCCATTTAGCTGTGCCCGTTTCTGCATTCTCTGTGCATAGATGTATATGGCATCCCCTGCATCGCTCCATACATGCCAGCCGCCATGGCTTTAATTCTTGCATGGCATTTCTCTAGACATTCCTGGGCCACATGCAGCCCGCGGATTGGACACCGCTGATCTAAACCCAAGAACAAAATAGTTACATATTGCAGTTTACCTGTCCTTAGAGGTGATGGCTGTATTAGTATTCTTTATGGTTACCTGGTGATCCTGCCATTAACAGGCTTCCTCTCTTAGGCCCCTTTCACACTGAGGCGCTTTGCAGGCGCTATTGCGCTCTAAATAGCGCCTGCAATGCGCCCCAAAAAAGCCTCTCAATACTATCCAATGTGAAAGCCCGAGGGCTTTCACACTGGAGCGTTGCGCTTGCAGGAGGCGCAAAAAACTCCTGCAAGCCGCATCTTTGAGGCGCAATAGGAGAGCTAAAAATAGCGCTCCTATAGCACCCCTGCCCATTGAAATCAATGGGGTAGCGCCTCTAATACGCCCGCAAAATGCCTCAAAGAGGCGTTATTGCGGGCGTTTTTAACCCTTTTTCGGCCGCTAGCTGGGGTTAAAATACCCCCGCTAGCGCCCGCAAATCGCGGCAAAAAAAACGGTAAATCGGCGCTAAAAATAGCGCTGCTATACCGCCAGCGCATCCAGCGCCTCAGTGTGAAAGTAGCCTTAGGGTGATAACTCTCACTCACTGTACTGGAGAAGCTAGGCTGCAAGCTTTTGATTGGGTTGGGAGTACTGAACACCTACCCCTCACTATACAGTGGAACCTCAGATTGCGAGGATCCAAGTCTCTCCGGCACCCCCCACCTCTGGCCACATGCGGTATTGCATGCCATAGAAGTCAATGTGGAACAAATTATTTTAATTTCCATTGACTTCTATGGGGAAATTTGCTTTGATATTGGAGTGCTTTGGATTACAAGCATTCTCCTGGAAAGGATTATGCTCGTAATCCAAGGTTCCACTCGAACATAGGAGGAGAGGAGAACTGGACAGGGCTGACAACACCGCTTGTGATTTCTGCGAGAAAATCTTGGAAGTTTTGAGCTTGCTGGATTTCTAGCAGGATCAAATGGTATTTTTTGTACTTATTGAACAGATACAAAAACACTTCCAATTGTGTATTTAAAGCAGAACTCCAGTCAAAAATACCAAAATAAAATTAGCCCATGAAAATATAAAATACTAAAACCAGTAACCTTTGGCTGCAATATTCAGCTTCATTTCAGAGATTTTGTCTGCAGTACTGTTTCTGTTGATAGATGTCCTCAGTCATAAGGACAGCATCAATCAGCTCGCTTCCTCTGACCCCAAGTAATCTTGTGCATATATAAAAGGAGCGCCAGACCAAAAAAATTAAGAGTCCAAATTAATTTATTGATGTTGTGATAAAAGGCAGCCAACGTATTTTGGGGTCAAAGGAACACCCACTTCATCAGGGCAACTCATTTCCAAAATACAAGCAAAACGCTATTTTTTGTGCACTCTGTTCCAGAAATGCCAGGTGTGAATGATGCCTATGAAAAAAAAGCTTTAAAGGATAAGTTCACCTTTTAGAAAAAAATAAATGCGTTTATTAATTTTTGTTTTTGGCGCCTGTAAAGAATTGCACCAGCGATCAGTAGAGAAGATCACCGCTAGCAGTCAGATTGGGTATCTGGGAGGCGCGGGGGCTGGGCCGGTCCATTCCTAACACGTTACATGTTGCACCCTGAATATGGGTGGAACATATTACAAAAAGGTGAACTTATCCTTTAAAGCAGGGCTTGACAAATTTGCTTTCAATCTAGGAGCCAGCTAAAAAAAAAAAAAAAAGCCATGAGGTAGTTTTTTTGTTGTCTACCGGGCACTTTTAACCCTTTCCTGCCCAGGCCAATTTTCATCTTTCAATGCTGTCGCACTTTGAATGGCAATTGCGGGGTCATGCAACGCTGTACCCATATGACATTTTAAGACAGATTGAACTTTCTTCTGGTGGTATTTAATCACCACTGGGTTTTAATTTTTAGCTAAACACATGAAAAAAAGACCAAACATTTTAAAGAAAAAAAAAACACCTTTCTTCATGTCTGTTATAAAACTTAGCAAAGTAATTTTTCTTCTTCACCAATGTGAAGTGATGGGGCGGCACTGGCGAGACTGCACCGATGGGGCCATAGGCGTGCACAGGGGGTGTGCCTGGGCACACCCTAATCACTATGTGTGGTGCAAATTCCCCCTACTGCCCTCGCTCCCCCCCCCCTTGTTGGCCCCGACATTTCAGTGCTGCTGGCTTCTCTCCTCTCCCCCAGTTGCTGCGAGGGATGTTTTAGGATGGAGAGTGGGGGAAGGGGCTAGTAAATATGTAATTTAACGGCTCCTTCCTTTTCTAAATTTACACACTAGCTCACTGTGTCCATTCATAATGGAAGCATAGTAAGGTTTGTGAATAGACAGGAGAACAGGAAGCTGATCAGCACAGAACACTTCCCATTCATTCCAGCGCAGCTGAGGCTGCAGAGAAAGGAATGTGTTTGAGCTTTGGGGTGCACACCCTAATGTAATAGGCTGCGCACACCTATGCTAACCGGTGTGTATTCAATGATTTTCTTTGCATTAGAAAGAGATCCTCTCACTTACTGTGGAGTCTCCTGGACAGGAAATGATGAGAAATCTCCCTAATAAGACACAGATGGCAAAAAAAAAAAACCTGACCGTTACTTTAACCCTCTAGCACGATCTATGGATGGGGTACGGCAGAGGACGCACTGGTGGGGCACGGCAGAGGACGCACTGATGGGGCAACGATGTGTGATGTGCAGACCTGACTTTGAGACTGTCCAGGGGGGGCAACCTGAGTGCCCGGGAGAATCCCTGCGAGATGGTGACTGGCTCTGAGCCACTGCTGAGCCCATTGAAAGCCATTGGCTCCTGCTGCAGGGAGTCTCCCTGGACAGATTGATAAACCCAAACCTAGGAGAGAGCTGCACAGGGGACACTTCCTGCCAGCGGATCCGTTAAACCCCAGCTCCGCCCCGACCCTGACCCCCTTCCACACTACAGCCCTGCATCTGTCCTAACCCGCAGTTCACAGTGCCGTCCTCACGGTACTGCCACTCTCCACCAACAGAAAACGCCTGCCGGCCACCTGGCCATGTTGTGCTCAGCTTCACCTGCCATGCTAGCCACTGGGGCTGACAACTAAGGCACCAGGCCGCATTTTCTAGTCGCCATTGCAACCTGGGGTTTGTCGAGCCCTGCTTTAAAGCCGTAGTAAACTTGATGACAAAAACAAAAGATAAGCCCTCCTGCAGGTTAATGCCATAATATACTAGTATACACTGCGTATTAGCATGTTATGATAGGGTGACCAGACATCCCCGGTTTCAGGGAACAGTCCCCGGATTGGGGACACTGTCCCCGGACCAACTCTGTCCCCGGATTGGATTTGAACACAGGGGCTGGGGCAATTTCAAAGACAGTTAGTGCACAATTTTAAAAAAAACAATTCTGAATTACCCCCCACCCCCCGCTCATACTAGCTTAGGGGGTGTCGTTTTTCCATTATCTGTGCCCCTTTCTGATGAACATGTGATGGTCGGAGCGGAGGGAATATTTCTTCAGTTTCGGGTGCCCATTCAGCTCCGCTCGCATGTTCTTCTGCCTTGGCTCAAGTCCCGGCCAGCCGCCTGCCTGCTTATCTCCTTGCCTTCCCTGGCAGAGTGATCGTCCTCCGCTCCCCACCCAGTAGTAGCCGCGGCCTGGAGCGTAAGTCTTGACAGGCTGTGAGGCGGGCAGCAGCGGCAACGAGCAGAGAGTCGCTGATTGCCGCCATTACTAGTAAAAAAAAAAAAATATGTCCCCGGATTTCATTTTTAAAATCTGGTCACCTTATGTTATGACAGACTTACCTTTTAAACGGAAACATCCAGCGGTGCGCTGTCACTGCTTCAAGCGCTCCCATCTTTTTCCAGGCGTCCCTCCGGGTTCACGCTCTCCACCTTTTTGACAGGCCGGGCTGTAATGAAGTCGCTCCCGCACACGGTAGTCATGATTGCGGTACGGTGTTCTCTGCATCATCGGCACACTCAACATTCTCTGAATGCCGAGCGCACCACGAATGCGCAATCACCCAGTCAGCCGATTTGATAATCTCCTAAACAGCAGCAAATTTAGGAGATATTTGCTGTACCTCAGAGAAGTTTTATTACAAGCTCACCTGTAGGTACAAGTTTACAAAAAGAGTTACCTACCGCTTTAAGTGAATAATTCTCATCCTTCAGGCACATTCCAGTAACAACAAGCAATGACAATCACCCCAGGACGCTCTTGGCACGTTTCATAATAACTTACAACTGGAGTATCAAGGCCAAAATGTAACAGTAATCAGCAGTAAACACACAACCTGCAAGAACGCTCAACAGCTAGACTATTGACAGACTGCGCATGCTCAGACGCATGGGGGGGCGCCGTGTACTTCAACACATGCGCACTGGTTCATGTCTGGGGAAACACGGCGTATGGGCCAATCAGAATGCGATGATCCATCCAATAGAGGAGAGCTTCCGCTTGTTTGAAAGTTGTGTGCGGCGGAGAGAGAAGAGCGGGCGGGTGTTCGGAGGTACTGGCAGTGAGGAGACTTGTGAGTGTTTATTCTTCGTATGTCTGTCTTCTTATAATAGAAGTCCTCACTGAGCGCCCTGTGCTGTTATATGAGGCGGGACCGCCCCCCCTCCCCCTCATACTGAGCTACGGCCCCCCCCCCCCCTCATACCGGGCCACTATGCTGGGGACACTGATGATGATTGGGAGAACTATTCTGGGGACACTGATGATGATGGGGAACTATGCTGGGGACACTGATGGGGGGGGGGTGGACTATGCTGGGGACACTGATGGGGGGGGGGTGGACTATGCTGGGGACACTGATGGGGGGGGTGGACTATGCTGGGGACACTGATGGGGGGGGGGGGAGAACTATGCTGGGGACACTGATGATGGGGAACTATGCTGGGGACACTGATGGGGGGGGGGGTGGACTATGCTGGGGACACTGATGGGGGGGGGGAGAACTATGCTGGGGACACTGATGATGATGGGGAACTATGCTGGGGACACTGATGGGGGGGGGGGGGTGGACTATGCTGGGGACACTGATGGGGGGGTGGACTATGCTGGGGACACTGATGGGGGGGGGTGTGGGCTATGCTGGGGACACTGATGATGCTGGGGACACTGATGGGGGGGGGGGGTGTGGGCTATGCTGGGGACACTGATGATGGGGAACTATGCTGAGGACACTGGGGGGGGGGGGGTGTGGACTATGCTGGGGACACTGATGGGGGGGGGGGGTGGACTATGCTGGGGACAGTGATGGGGGGGGTGGACTATGCTGGGGACACTGATGGGGGGGGGGGAGAACTATGCTGGGGACACTGATGATGATGGGGAACTATGCTGGGGACACTGATGGGGGGGGGGTGGACTATGCTGGGGACACTCATGGGGGGGGGGGGTGGACTATGCTGGGGACACTGATGGGGGGGGGGTGGACTATGCTGGGGACACTGATGGGGGGGGGGTGTGGGCTATGCTGGGGACACTGATGATGCTGGGGACACTGATGGGGGGGGGGGGTGTGGGCTATGCTGGGGACACTGATGATGGGGAACTATGCTGAGGACACTGGGGGGGGTGGACTATGCTGGGGACACTGATGGGGGGGGTGTGGGCTATGCTGGGGACACTGATGGGGGGGGTGGACTATGCTGGGGACAGTGATGATGCTGGGGACACTGATGGGGGGGGTGGGCTATGCTGGGGACACTGATGCGGGGGGGGGGGGCTATGCTGGGGACACTGATGATGGGGAACTATGCTGGGGACACGGGGGGGGTGGCCTATGCTGGGGACACTGATGGGGGGGTGGGCTTTGCTGGGGACACTGATGATGCTGGGGACACTGATGGGGGGGGGGTGTGGGCTATGCTGGGGACACTGATGATGGGGAACTATGCTGGGGACACTGATGGGGGGGGTGGACTATGCTGGGGACACTGATGGGGGGGGGGGTGGACTATGCTGGGGACACTGATGATGCTGGGGGGGGGGGTGTGGGCTATGCTGGGGACACTGATGATGATGGGGAACTATGCTGGGGACACTGATGGGGGGGGGGGGGGTGGACTATGCTGGGGACACGGGGGTGGACTATGCTGGGGGCACTGATGATGATGGGGAACTATGCTGGGGACACTGATTGGGGGGGTGGACTATGCTGGGGACACTGGGGGAGGGGGGGTGGACTATGCTGGGGACACGGGGGGGGGTGGACTATGCTGGGGACACTGATGATGATGGGGAACTATGCTGGGGACACTGATGGGGGGGGGGTGGACTATGCTGGGGACACTAATGATGCCGGGGTGATGGGGTGGGTGGGCTATGCTGGGGACACTAATGATGCCGGGGACACTGATGGGGTGGGTGGGCTATGCCGGGGACACTGATGGGGTGGGTGGGCTATGCTGGGGACACTGATGATGCCGGGAACTGTGCTGGGGACACTGATGGGGGGGGGTGAACTATGCTGGGGACACTTTTGGACTATGATGGGGACACTGATGGGGGGGGTGGACTATGATGGGGACACTGATGGGGGGGGGGTGGACTATGCTGGGGACACTGATGGGGGGGTGGACTATGCTGGGGACACTGATGGGGGGGTGGACTACGCTGGGGACACTGATGATGATGGGAAACTATGCTGGGGACACTGATGGGGGGGCTGTGGACTATGCTGGGGACACTGATGATGATGGGGAACTATGCTGGGGACACTGATGGGGGGGGGGGGTGGACTATGCTGGGGACACTGATGGGGGGGGGTGGACTATGCTGGGGACACTCATGGGGCGGGTGGACTATGCTGGGGACACTGATGATGGGGAACTATGCTGGGGACACTCATGGGGCGGGTGGACTATGCTGGGGACACTGATGATGATGGGGAACTATGCTGGGGACACTCGGGGGGGGGGGAGGGACTATGCTGGGGACACTGATGATGATGGGGAACTATGCTGGGGACACTGATGGGGGGGGGGGGTGGACTATGCTGTGGACACTGATGGGGGGGGGGGGGGGGGTGAACTATGCTGGGGACACTGATGATGATGGGGAACTATGCTGGGGACACTTTTGGACTATGATGGGGACACTGATGGGGGGGGGGGTGGACTATGCTGGGGACACTGATGGGGGGGGGGGGTGGACTATGCTGGGGACACTGATGATGATGGGGAACTATGCTGGGGAGACTGATGGGGGGGGGGTGGACTATGCTGGGGACACTCATGGGGCGGGTGGACTATGCTGGGGACACTGATGATGGGGAACTATGCTGGGGACACTCATGGGGCGGGTGGACTATGCTGGGGAGACTGATGGGGGGGGTGGACTATGCTGGGGACACTCATGGGGCGGGTGGACTATGCTGGGGACACTGATGATGGGGAACTATGCTGGGGACACTCATGGGGCGGGTGGACTATGCTGGGGACACTGATGGGGCGGGTGGACTATGCTGGGGACACTGATGAGGAACTATGCTGGGGACACTCGGGGGGGGGGGGGGAGACTATGCTTGGGACACTGATGATGGGGGGGGGGGGTGACTATGCTTGGGACACTGATGGGGGTGGGGAACTAAGCTGGGGAGACTGATGGAGGACACAGACGTGCAGACATTTTCGGCCCTCAAATACATGTAAAATCTACAATGTGGCCCTCGTGTTGAAAAGTTTGGAGACCCCTGCTCCAGCGAATAAAATGGCGGTTGTTACAATACTTTGTCACACCATATTTGTGCAGCGGTCTTACAAACTCATTTTGTTTGTAAAGAATACACTTTTTTGAATAAAAAAATATAAAATAAAAAAAAAATGTCTTCAGGTTACCAGTTTTGAGTTACAGAAGAGGTCTTTTGCTAGAATTATTGCTCTCACTCTAACCATCGCGGCAATGTCTCACGTGTGTAGTTTGAACACCGTTTACATGCGGGAGCGTCTTATTTATGCGTTCACTTCTGTGTGCATGCTTGGCAAATTGGGGCGCTTTCGTTTTAAAAAAAAAAAAAAAAACGTATTTATTTTGATACTGTCCTTTTTTAAAACAAATATTTTGGGTCTCTTTTATTCCCTTGTAATAGGAGAAAAAAGCATGACATTTCTACAGGTTACCAGTTTTGAGTTACAGAAGAGGTCTTTAGCTAGAATTATTGCTCTCGCTCTAACCATCGCGGCAATGCCTCACGTGTGCGGTTGGAACACCGTTTACATATGCGGGCGTATGCTTCTGCGTGCAAGTACGGAGGCACGGGGAGATTTCAATTTTATTAATTTTTTTTCTTTATTTTACTTTTTTTACTCCTCCCTTTTTAAAAAAAAAAAAAAAAATGTTGTATCACTTTTATTCCTATTACAAGGAATGTAAACATCCCTTGTAATAGAAAAAAAAGGCATGGCAGGACCTCCTTAAATGTGAGATCTGGGGTCAAAAAGACCTCGGATCTCATATTTACACTTAAATGCGCAAAAAAAAATTGGTGTTTTTTTTTTTTTTTTTTTAAGGCTGCTGTGCGGAAGTGAAATTTTGACATCGCTTCCGTCATCCACTGGCATTAAATCGAGTGAGGGCCATCATTCCCTCACGTGACTTCCTGCCTCTCGGGACATCATCGGATCATTTCCGCCGCTACCTCCAGCTCCGGAAAGTGGCAGAGACGACTGGGGGGGGGGGGTGGACACCTCTACTGCCGCCGCCAATTTAAACGCGATCTTGTGGTGAATCCGGCGCAGAGACCATTTGTCAAAGCGTAGCTCCACCCTGAAGTGGAACTTCCACTCATCGGATTCCCCCCCCCGGTGCCACAATTGGCACCTTTCAGGGGGGGGGGGGGGGGGGGACAGGATACCTGTCAAAGACAGGTATCCTTACCCACTTCCTGGAGTCCGGCCGCGGCGGTGAAGTCGCGCGAGGCTCCCTCCCCTCCGCTAATAGGAGAGAGGAGCGGGGCCTTGTGCATGCGCAGTAGGGTTCCCGGCGTGAAGCCGAAAGTCTTCACTGCTGGGTTCCCTTACCCGCAATGGCGACGGAAGCACCGACAGCTGAGTGAAACCTCAGCTGCGGTGCCGACATCGAGGGACACCAGGACAGGTAAGTCTCCATTTATTAAAAGCCAGCAGCTGCAGTATGTGTAGCTGCTGGCTTTTAATTATTTTTTTTGCCCTGGGTTGCCTGGAACTGCCCACTGTTAAAGAAAATACCAGGGTTATGGCAGCTATTTGCTGACGTGTATCGACGACGGGCGGTCTGGAAGTGGTTAATCAATTTAAGGCAAAATGTATACTGCTACATTTCTTTGGTAAAAATAACTCAAATCAGTGTAGGAAAGGTACAAACTATGGTGTGTGTGTGTGTATTGCGAGTAATACGTTCCGAAAACATGCTTGTAATCCAAACCACTCGTATATGAAAGCAAATTTTCCCATAAGAAATAATGTAAACTTTGATGATTCGTTCCACAACAATTTATTCTTAAGTCCTTTTAGTTTATATTCCATATAAAAATATCATAGTAATGTAATGGGTTGTGTAACCATAATGTCCATCCACAAGGGGGTTAGAAGCAAAATACAGCAGGAGCTAGAGAGTATAAAAGAGATGAGGCGCCTCTAAGTGTAGCAATATGATTGCATTTAACCACTTACCGATGTCATTATACTGCAGCAGGTCGGCACGATCCCGTGAGCTGTCGTAGCTGCATGTCGGCTCATTTAAGCTGGATAGCGGGCGCGTTGATGCTCGTGACTGGCAGTTGCGATAAACGCCGGGGACGACAGGAAGAACAGGTGTGTGTGTGTGCACACACACACACACACACACACACATCCCTGTTCTGTGAGGAGATGCAGATCGTGAGTTCCTAATGGCTAAGGACTAGGGATGCACTGAAATTTCGGCCGCCGAAACATATTGTCTGAAAATGGCCCTTTCGGCAATTTGCTTAGAGAGATATCTTGCCGAAAATGCTGCCCAGTACAGGGATGTCGTTCTGTAGCACTCCAGTCCTCTCCTCCCTCGACGAGGTGGCTGAAAGTGCTCTATGGAGGAAAGCTGTCAGTATGATCAGCAGAGGAGCATTGTCATTGTGCAGCTCCGCGGGGGTTAAGAGTGCAGGACTCGCTGTTAGAAAAAGTATGTCAAACAAGTCCTTCATTCTTAACCTCTCTTAAAGCCAAGAACACCACTCTTGCTAACACTGCCCTGTCCCCCTTACTGACCTACTAAGGCAGGCTGCATTTAAAGGAACCTGGTGAGGCTGCATTGATCTCCTGTACCGCTTCTGCAGTCTCTGACCATCTCATGTACTAACTAGAACAAAAGACAACGGGAGACTGGCATTACTGGACTTCTTTATTTACAAGCTGCATCATTAATTAGGATAATAGACTGGCATCACAATGAGAACAATAAGCAATGGGTTAAGATAGAGGATATTATAGGAATGCAATTAAAAATCCTTCCATGGATTAAACAGGCCCGGCAAAAAAGAATTAACGATTTTTTTCGTCAGTTATGCTAAATATATGGGACAGTCTTAAAGGGAGGGCTATCCACGATGATTGGACCAATGACTCGGTTATTCTCTAACCCTGAATTTCCACCAGCAGGTGGAGTTACAACATTTATGACGTGGAACAGAATGGAGGGTAGGAGGCTGGCCCAAATCCTGGTGGATGGCAAACTCCCAATTTTGCAGGAAATGGGAATAGAAAAAAATGGATTCAATATTACCAACTAAAAACATTTATAGAAGACCAAAATCACTTATCCTTGATTAATAGACCGTTTAACGGATTTCGAACAAATGATAACAGAAAAACAAAATCTGAGAAATGGACTGTCTAAAATATATAAAATGTTAATCCCCTCTGGTCCTATTAATAAACTAGTATATATGAGGAAATTTACCGTATTTATCGGCGTAAACATGCACTCTTTTCCCCTTGAAAATCGTGGGTGCGTGTTATACGGCGATCCCCCGTTGATTGTGAGGAAATTTGCGAGCGAAGCCGAGATGCACAAAGCTGAAGTACACTCGGCTTTACTTGGCTCCTCCTTGCAGTCACGCCCACCTCCACTGATTGCGAGAGGAGTGAGCGCCGCTGACATACAGAAAGCCGAGTGTACTTCGGCTAGTCTCTGCTCCTCTCGCAGTCCCGCCTCTGACTGTGAGCAGAGCCAAGGCTAGCCGAAGTACACTCGGCTTTCTGTATCTCGGCTCCTCTCCGCTCAGTCAGCGGAAATCTGCGTCAATTTCAAATCTGGGCAGAGACTGACAAGGCTGCAGATGGACACCGATAAGGCATTTAAATGTGCGTGTGTGTGTGTTTATTTTTTTGTCTTTTGTTTTTTTTCCTTAACCACTTCCATACTGGGCACTTATACACCTTCCTGCCCAGACCAATTTTCAGCTTTCTGTGCTGTTGCACTTTGACAATTGCACGGTCATGCTACACTGTACCCAAACTAAATTTTTATAATTTTGTTCCCACAAATAGAGCTTTCTTTTGGTGGTATTTGATCACCTCCTGAGAGCAGAAAATAAAAAAGACCGAAAATTTTGAATAAAAAAAAAAGTATTTTTTTTTGTTGTTTACAAAACTTTGTAAATAAGTTAGTTTTCTCCTTCACTGATGGGGCGGCGCGGGTGGGCAACGATCGGCGGCACAGATGGGCACTGATAGGTGGCACGGATGGGCACTGATAGGTGGCATGGGTGGGCACTGATAGGTGGCACTGTACTGTACTAATGGATGCCAATCAGTGGTGCCCATTGTGGGCACTGATTGGCATCCATTGTGGCACTGGCATCCATTTGGCATTGGCATCCATTA
Source organism: Rana muscosa (assembly GCA_029206835.1). Taxonomy (NCBI): domain Eukaryota; kingdom Metazoa; phylum Chordata; class Amphibia; order Anura; family Ranidae; genus Rana; species Rana muscosa. Next base: position 171,287,741 of record CM055126.1, read on the forward strand.
TCCCTGGTGGTCTAGGGTGGCATACCTTATGGTGGGCTTCCCTGGTGGTCCAGTGGGCATCCTCGGGGGTGGGGGCTGTGCTGATAATGGATCAGCACAAACCCCCCCCCCCCCGTCAGAGGAGCAGCCGATCGGCACTCCTCTACTCGCGTCTGACAGACGAGTGAGGAAAAGCCGATGACCGGCTTTTCCTGTTTACATCGTGATTGGACACGGCTGATCACATGGAAAGAGTCTCCGAGACTCTTTACCTAGATCGGTGTTGCGGGGTGTCAGTCTGACACCCCGCAGCAACGATCGCCGCGATGTGCAGAAATTTGCTGGAGATGTTTAGCGGACAGGGGAACAATGGTTCATATATGGTATGGGTGTCGAGAGCTATGGAATAAGATACTGGAGATATATCGGAGGGTATCCGAATCTGAGATGTAAATATAGATACGGTTATATTATCCATAATCCCAGGGACACTAAACTAAATGATCAAATGCCCAAAATATGGCAACGAAGGGAGGAATTTCGGCTTTCAAAAAGCAGAGAGCGATAACTTCCCCTTTTTTTTTTTTTTTTTTTTGCGGTTTGAATGGGAAGGAATATGAATAAAGAGAAGGGACTATAAATGATGGGGGTAATTTGTAGTAAGTAGAAGGTAGGGAAGATGATGGTTGTGCATCTTATCCTGCTTTTGATTTACAATGTAAAGTGAAATGAATATGTATTTTGTAAATGTAATTTAATAAAAAGGAGATTGAAAACAAAAGAGCTCTTTGTGGGGGGAAAAAAGGACGTCTATTTTGTTTGGGTACAGAGTCGCACGACCACGCAATTGCCCGTTAAAGCGACGTATCGCAAAAAATGGCCTGGTCATTGAGCAGCCAAATCTTCCGGGGCTGAAGTGGTTAATGAAGGTACAACATTTGGCAACTCGCATGGTTGATGAATAAAACGGCACATCTAAGTATGCTGGCATCTGGGGTAAAGCTGTCCACATAGACCGTCGTCCTCCACACTGCCGGTTATCACCGCTATTAGTCTGCAATCGTGACCGGGAAGACTACCCTGCAGTAGAGTGATCTGAAAGTGAGGCATGGAGTGCAGCGTGGAAGGGATGATATCGATTGGTGGTGAGGAGGATGGTCTATGTCAGGGATATGCAATTAGCGGACCTCCAGCTGTTGCAAAACTACAAGTCCCATCATGCCTCTGCCTCTGGGTGTCATGCTTGCTGCTGTCAGAGTCTCGCTATGCCTCATGGGACTTGTAGTTTGGCAACAGCTGGAGGTCCGCCAATTGCATATCCTTGGTCTATGTGGACAGCTTTACCCCGGGTGCCTGTTTTAATCATCAACCATGCGAGTTGCTAAATGTTGTACCTTCGTTAAAGCGGTGTTCTGCCCACCGCTGCACATACTGCAGCTGCTGGCTTTTAATAATAGGACACTTACCTGTCTTGTCGGCACCGCAGCTGATGTTTCCATCAGCTTTTGGATGCATGACGCCGCCATTTGAAGGTAAGCGAACCCGGCAGTGTAGCTTTACGGCTTCACGCCGGGAACCCTACTGCGCATGCACGAGGCTCCTCTCTCCTACTCGAGCTGTGATGTCATGGGCAGCGGCCTGGACTCCCGGAATTACAGGTATCCGCTCCTCACCCGCACCCGAAATGTGCCAAATGAAGGCATCGGGGGCAGCGGGCAAACCAGTGAAAGTTCCACTTAGGGGTGGAACTCTGCTTTTAAATGTAACCATATTGCTACACTTAGAGGTGCTTCTCTTCTCTTTTATCCCCAGTTGTGATGTGACATCACTTGTTTATCAGGTCAAAATTTATAAAAAATATTTCTCTTACCGTCCATGGACTGACACAGAATCTTGACAAAGTGGGTTATGTTCCTGCTCATAGGAGAAGACTAGGCAGAATGTTAGATGTTTTAACATGCGTTCCATTACCAGAGCTGAACAGCCCCGCCGAGGGGGCGGTCCCTCCGGACATAACCCTCCTACCTGCAGCCAGCTGCTTCTTCTTCTCCCTTCCTTCTTCTTTTTTCTTTTTGAGAGGACGCGGCTCTTTGGAGCCAGTCACCTGAGGAAATATTTTATTTTTGAGATTCTTCTATCAACAGTCGGCTGGGCAACAGGTTGGGTAGTTCGCTATCCTTGTAGTCTTCCCAGTCCAACCATCAAGCGTGCTGATCCTCGCTCAGCGTGAGATAAGTCCATGACCTACCCCACGGCTCCAGGAGTGGCCGGTGAGCTTTTGCTCTGAGGTCCACATATGACTGAACAGTTCTGCTGTATCTTTCACAGTGGACCGGGCCGACAGCTACTCGGTACTGCACTGTGATAGGTCTGTCAGGAACACACCAGTAGGTCCTTCATGGACGGGTAAGTAGTTCCTCCTTCCTCCACAGGTGAGTACATGCTGTGTGTTCCTATGCTGTGGGGGGTTCCCGTCTTCCCTATTGTGTATTTTGCTACTCTCTGTCACCTACTCTAGCGATGCGCTGACTGGGGGGTCTCTCTGTCCCGGTAGAGCTGCACGATTCTGGGAAAAATGAGAATCGCGATTCTTTTGCTTAGAACAAAGATCACGATTCTTTAAAAAGGTCAATTTAAAAATAAAAATTCAACTGTAGACAAGTGGACTTAAAATACCGGCAACCACTGTCCCTTATAATATATTATGAATATTACCACAGTCTGTCAGCTACCCCAGAGTCTGGGGTAGCTGATTGTGATAATATTCATAATATATTATAAGGGACAGTGGTTGCCGGTATTTTAAGTCCACTCCCAGGGCGTAGCTTGTCGTTTACTTTTTTTTTTGCATAATTTTCTTATTTTTAATATTTTTCTTATTCTTTCCTTCTTCCTTTTTTTTCTCTTGTCATCCATGGACTGACACGGCGTGTCTTATACACTTTTACACGTGGGTTATGTCCCTGCTTGCAGGAGAAGACCTAGGCAGAATGTGAGATGTTATACATACATTCTAAACAGCCAGAGCTGAACAGCCCCGCCCAGGGGGGCGGTCCCTCCGGCATAACCCTCCCACTGCAGTCAGCAGACCTCAGTTTTTTTCTGCCTAGCAGAAGGAGAAGACGTGGCTCTCTCAGGAGCCAGTCTCCTGACCTATTTTTATTCCTTTTGGAAATTTTTTTCCTATTTTATTCTTTTGAGATCTTCTATCAACTGTCGGCTGGGCAACAGGTTGGGTACAAGATATCCTCGTAGTCTTCCCTGTCCGACCATCGAGCGTGCTGATCCTCGCCTTGTGTGCGTGAGACTCGGTTCACGACATGCCCCACGACTCCAGGGGTGGCCGGTGGGCTTCCAGCTCCGCGGTCCTCTCAAGATAGAACAGTCCGGCTGTATCTTTCGAAGTGGACCGGGCCGACAGCTACTCAGTACCGCACTGTGATAGTTCTCAGAAACACACCAGTGGGTCCCTCAGGGGACGGGTAAGTGTAGTCTCTCCTGGCTGCAGGTGAGTACATGCTGTGTGTTTCTTGTGTGGGGGATTTCCCTGTCTCCCCCTGTTTTTTTTAATGTCACTCTCTGGTCACTAGTGCTGGCGCTGTACTGTGTGGGGTGCCTGGGGGGGCTCATGCTGCTCTGCATTCGCTGGGGCTGTTTTGTTTTTGGGTCTGAGGGGCCTGGGCGCCGTTCGGCGCCATGTTTAGTGTGTGTGCTGATTTTACATTGGCGGCCATCTTGCCGTGGCCCGCCGGAGCACATTGCGGCGGCCATTTTCTTGTAGCCGCACGTTTTTCTAGCACTAGTTTGGCCTCTAGCGCCGCTGGGAACGGCGCGAATCTCCTCACACTCTCTCCTCTCAGCTCACTCACGCTGAGCAGCGCGGCGCAGTGAGACAGAGCGGCGGAACCGAGCAGTCCTGGTCAGGTTGGTGGGTTCCCTGGGCATTCCCCTACTTCAGTCAGCACAGCCTGTGGGTGGTCTCAGAGAGGGACATTATGGAGTCAGAGTCACCAGCTTCCCCTAACATGCCAGAGGCAGCAGCCAGTGCTCCAGCACCTGCGGTCCCTATGGACCAGTTGTCGGCAGTCCTGGAATCATTTCTGACCAGGATGGAAGCTGTGTGTGAGCACAAGGGAGCAAAAAAGCGCCCTCTCCCCACTTTATCTCCACAAGGGGAGTGCTCTGATTCAGATATGGGCCTAGCTATTGCTGCTCAGGACCCTAGCTCTGAATATTTGGATGGTTTTGAACAGGACATTCCTTGTGAGGAAGACTCCAGTTCTGAGTCAGTAAATGACAGGGCGCTTGTTAGTGAACTCATTGATGCTGTGAGGGACACTCTCAAGCTAAATGCTGCGACCGCAGAACCTCAGGCGGATACAGTCTCCTTTGGTTCTTTTAAGACCAAGCCTTCTAAAAAGGTTTTTCCATATGTATCTTTCTTTGACCAGCTCATTGACCAGGTCTGGGAAAAGCCGCAGAAGACTTTCATGGTCCCGCGGCGTTTGTCTATTAGATACCCCTTTGAAGACGCCCTGCTTAAACAGTGGGCTTCTCCCCCGGTGGTCGACCCTCCAGTCGCCCGTTTAAACAAGGCCACCACTCTCCCGATGGAGGGGACTCCTGCGTTTAAGGACCCCACTGACAGGAGGTCAGAAGTGGTGAGTAGAGCCATGTTCGCCTTGTTGGGATCCGCCCTACGGCCCGTAGTAGCGGCGACCCTTGTGTCTCAGACACTCACGGAATGGGCAAAAATTTTGCACCAAACTGTGCAGGAGTATAACCTTCCTCCAGACACTATTGCTCTGGCCCACCAGATGGTGCAGGGTCTGATATATGTGTGCGACGCCACATTGGACGCGGCCCCTTTAATATCCAGGGCCTCTGTCTCGGCGGTGGTATTGCATCGTCTCATCTGGTTGAAATGCTGGTCTGCTGACCTAGCCTCTAAGAAGCTCCTGACGGATCTACCTTTTAAGGGTGGTAGACTTTTTGGTGCTGCTCTGGATGACATCATCAAGGATGTCACGGGAGGTAAAAGCACGCTCCTTCCTCAAACTATCAAGGTAAGGAGGCCCGACGTAAACCGGGTCCTTCCTTTCCAGCAAAAAAGGGGTTTTTTTTTCGTCCGTCAGAGTCCACGGGTAAGCCATCCCAGACTGACAACAGTGCGGCTGGCGGGCACAAGCGCCCCTGGGTGCGTAAGCCGAACAAGCCGACTCCCAAGCCCGCCTCCGCGTGAAGTCTTGCCCCCGCCCGTCTCTGGGGTGGTGGGACGACTTCGCAGGTTCACGGATCGGTGGACCTCCCGGATCTCCGACCGGTGGGTGTGCGAGGTGGTCACCTCAGGATACAGAATAGAGTTCCGCTCCTGGCCCCCAGACAGATTCTTTCCCTCAAATCTCCCTCTCCTTCCTGCCCGTCGGGCAGCCCTCTTGGGGGCTGTACAGGATTTGATCGGGTCCGGAGTAATTGTGCCGGTTCCGTCCCAGGAGAGGTTTCAGGGGTTCTACTCGAATCTGTTTGTTGTTCCAAAAAAGGACGGGGTTCGGCCAATCCTGGACCTCAAGGCCCTGAATGCCTTCGTGAAGGTGCAAAAATTCTGCATGGAATCCATTCGCACGGTGATCGCGACACTCCATCAAGGGGATTTTCTGGCATCCTTGGACATCAAGGACGCCTACTTGCATGTTCCGATCTGCGCAAGCCACCAGAAGTTTCTGCGCTTTGCGGTCGGCGAAGTCCACTATCAATTTGTGGCTCTTCCCTTCGGCCTAGCCTCGGCACCAAGGGTGTTCACCAAGGTGCTTGCTCCGGTCCTAGCTTTGCTGAGACAGCGAGGCATTGCTATCGTGGGCTATCTGGACGATTTTCTTCTAAGAGCAGACAGTGGCTCAGAATTGGAAGAAAGTGTGACTATCGTCAGTCAGACCCTCAGGGAGCTTGGGTGGCTCCTGAACGTTCAGAAGTCGGTTCTAGTCCCGACTCAGCGTCTGGAGTATCTAGGTCTGATTCTGGACTCCTTGGAGGCAAGAGTCTTCCTACCTCCAGACAAACTACTGACACTTCAGTCTGCAGTACGGGTGCTGACGTCCCGAAAATGGTCGTCAATCCGCTTTTGCATGAGAGTCCTGGGGCTCATGGTGGCCTTCTTCGAGGCCGTTCCTTATGCCCAAGCGCACACCAGGGCTTTACAGAAAGAGATCTTGTCCACTTGGGACAAATCCCCGTTGTCCTTGGATCTTCAGATCCAGGTGAGTCACCTGGTCAGGGCGTCCCTGACGTGGTGGTTGAGGTCCCCGGCTCTTCGGTCCGGGAAGTCGTTCCTCCCCATCCAATGGACGGTGATCACGACGGACGCCAGCCTGACGGGCTGGGGGGGAGTCTGGGGAGTCCTGTCGGCCCAAGGGCTTTGGACTCCGGACGAAGCCCTCTTACCGATCAATGTGCTGGAGATACGGGCAATCAGACTGTGCCTCTCCTCATGGTCGGAGAAACTACAGGGTCACTCCATCAGGATCCAATCGGACAACGCCACAGCAGTGGCGTATGTCAACCATCAAGGGGGGACTCGGAGCTCAGCTGCGGCTTCCGAGGTCGCCCGCATCCTGAGGTGGGCCGAAAGAAGCGTGCCGGCTCTGTCGGCCGTCTACATTCCGGGCGTAGACAATTGGCAGGCGGACTATCTAAGTCGGCAGACGCTGGACCAGGGAGAGTGGTCCTTGCACCCGGAGGTCTTTCAACTCCTTTGCAGACGGTGGGGCACGCCGGATGTGGACCTGATGGCCTCTTGACTCAATCGCAAGGTGTCGAGGTTTGTGGCCAGATCCAGGGATCCCTGGGCGGATGCCTCGGATGCGTTGGTGGCCCCATGGGGTCAGTATCACCTGATATACGTTTATCCTCCGCTGCAGTTGCTCCCTCACCTGCTCCGCAGGGTAGCGACCGAGGGAATTCCGGTTATCCTCATTGCTCCGGATTGGCCTTGGCGTCACTGGTACGCCGATCTGGTACGTCTCGTCGCAGACGTTCCCTGGCGGTTACCAATACGGGGGGACCTTCTGTCTCAAGGTCCTATATTTCATCCTGCTTTACAGTCTCTGGCTTTAATGGCATGGTTATTGAAAGCCAGGTGCTGAGAGACCGAGGTCTCTCGGATTCGGTCATTTCGACCATGTTAAGGGCACGGAAGTCTTCCTCCAGAAAGATCTATCACCGTACTTGGAGAGCTTACATCGCCATGTGCGAAGAGCTGGACTGGCGCCCACGAACGTATTCCGTTCCCAGAATCCTGCATTTTCTGCAGCGTGGCGTGACCCAAAAGCTCGCTTTGAGTACCATTTAAGGGTCAGATTTCGGCCTTGGCCATCTTCTTTCAGCGACCGCTGGCGGGTCATCCCTTGGTTAGCACCTTTGTGCAGGGGGTTCGCCATGTGCTCCCCCCCCCTGTCAAGCCTCCTCTCCCCCCGTGGGATCTGAATTTGGTGCTCTCGGTCCTCCAGGAACCTCCCTTTGAAAATATTAGAGATATTCCCCTCTTGACTTTGTCTCAGAAGGTGGCCTTCTTGGTGGCCATTACTTCCATTAGACGAGTGTCTGAATTGGCGGCCTTGTCCTGCAAGTCGCCCTTTTTGGTCATCTATAAGGATAAGGCGGTGTTATGTCCGCGACCTTCTTTTCTGCCAAAGGTGGTCTCGGCCTTCCACTTAACCGAGGACATTGTCCTCCCGTCCTTGTGTCCTCACCCATCGCATCCCAGAGAGTTTGCGCTTCACACTTTGGATGTGGTACGAGCCTTGCGGGTGTACCTGTCGGCTACTGCTTCTATTCGGAAGTCTGACTCACTATTTGTGGCTGTCTCTGGTCCAAAACGGGGCCAAGCGGTTTCGTCTGCCACCATTTCTAGGTGGATCAGACAAACCGTCATTCAAGCTTATGCTCTCAAGGGGCGGGCGTCTCCCTTTCTGGTTACGGCACATTCCACCAGGGCAATTGGTGCTTCCTGGGCTTTCCGACATCAAGCGTCGGTTGCACAAGTGTGCAAGGCGGCGACCTGGTCGTCTGTTCATACCTTTTCTGAGTTTTATAAGGTTGATGTGGCTGCATCTTCGGATGCTTCCTTCGGCCGCAAAGTGTTGCAGGCCGCTGTTTGATGTTGCAACTCCTCCGTTGAGGAGCTCTGCCTTGTTTGGAGTGAAGTTTTTGGTTTTCCATTTATACTGCTCCCATCCCTCTTGACACTGCTTTGGGACATCCCACGTGTAAAGGTGTATAAGACACGCTGTGTCAGTCCATGGATGACAAGAGAAAATAGGATTTTTGTACTCACCGTAAAATCCGTTTCTCTGGCATCCATGGACTGACACAGCACCCACCCTTCTTTTTAAGTTTGTACTGCTTTGTTACGAACTGAGGTCTGCTGACTGCAGTGGGAGGGTTATGCCGGAGGGACCGCCCCCCTGGGCGGGGCTGTTCAGCTCTGGCTGTTTAGAATGTATGTATAACATCTCACATACTGCCTAGGTCTTCTCCTGCAAGCAGGGACATAACCCACGTGTAAAGGTGTATAAGACACGCTGTGTCAGTCCATGGATGCCAGAGAAACGGATTTTACGGTGAGTACAAAAATCCTATTTTTTTTTATTTTTTTTCACTTAACTTTATTGCTATCACACAGGAGAAAACCATTCCCTGTGTGTGATAGCAATTGGGGGAGACAGGTTCTCTTTTTTGACCCTGTCACCTTTTAAAACAGGAGTTTTAGCATTAGCACTGTGCTAGAACTCCTGTCACAGCTGAGATGGGAAGAGCACAGCTCTCCCCTCTCAGTGTACATAGGCGGCAGGGACAAGGAGACAGACTCAGCGGCCGGGGTGAGGAGGGGACGGAGTCCCGAAAACAGAGCCAGCAAAGTGTGGTATGTGGGGGGGGGGGGGCGAGGGGAGGACGGACGGCAGCTAGAAAGCAACTCGCCGCCCGTATGTTGAAACTGTCTCCGCTCGCACACAGCCCCGCCTCCTCCTCCTAACCCCGCGCTGTGATAGACAGAACACATCCCAGCATTGGACCCTCATTCTGTCTATCACAGCGTGGGGTTAGGAGGAGGCGGGGCTGTGCGAGCAGAGCGGAGACAGTTTAAATGTGTGTTTTACCGCTCTGCCATCCCGCAGCGCGCCGCGGATCACGTGTGTGCCGATCCGAAGTCTGTTGTCCACATCCAGCGGCGCATCATGCTCTATGATGACTGACGTCAGTTTCGGTTGCTGACATCAGTTCCAATATCCGCCATTTGCGTTCCACGCTGGTTACGTGGAACCAGCAGGGATTTAAGAAAATCGCGGTCGTCCGGCCTGCAGATCGCGCGGGGGGGGGGGGGGGTGAATCGAGATCTTAAAACGATTAATCGTGCAGCTCTATGTCCCGGTGGGGGTCAATAGGGGTTTGCATTGCGGTGTGGGCTGTTCTCTGTGTCAGTCTGGGTCTTGTTCGGTGCCATGTTTTTCCTATGTTTTCACTTTTACATTGAAAACCGCATTGGCGGCCATCTTGCCGTGGCCTTGCTGTGGGACACTTGTAATTGCGGCAGCCATTTTCTTGAAGCCGCACGCTCTTTTGTGCTGGTTTGGCCTCTATTGCTGACTGGAACGGCGCGTTTCTCCTCACTGTTCACTTGCGCTGGGAGCACAGCGCAAGCAGTGGTCCTGACTGGGTTGGCGAGTCCCCTGGGTAACCCCCCACAGTCAATGCAGCAGGAGGGTGGACTTTTTCTCTCACATGACAAATTCTCAGAGGGTGGTGGTATTATGGAGTCAGTGTCACCTGCTTCCCCATTCATGTCTGAGGCAACAGGCAGTACTAGGGCACCTGCGGTCCCTAGGGCCAGTTGTTGGCAGTCCTGGCATTTTGTTACCAGGATGTAAGCGGTGTGCGAGCACAGGGGAGCTAAAAAGCGCCCTCTCCCCATGCCATCTCCAGGGGAGTGCTCAGATTCAGATATTGGCAATGCTGCGGCACAGTATTTTTTAACCAAGGACATTCCTTGTGAGGAAGACTCCTTATCTGGGTCAGTAAATGACAGGTTGCTTGTTTGTGAACTCATTGATGCTGTGAGGGACACTCTCAAGCTGGATGCTGCGGCTAAAGAACCTCTGGTGGAGGCAATCTCCTTTGGTCTATTTAAAGCTAATCCTTCTAAAAAAGGTTTTTCCCTATACACCTTTCTTTGACAAAATCATAGACCAGGTATGGGACAAACGCAGATGACCCTTGTGGTCTCGCAGCGTCTGGCGGTTAGGTACCCCCTTTGAGGAGAGCCTGATTGAACATTGGGCCTCTTCTCTGGTTGTCGACCCTCCGGTCGCCCGGCTGAATAAAGCCACGACTCTCCCGGTTGAGGGGACTTCTACCTTTTTAAGGACCCTACTGATAGTAGGTCGGATGTGGTGAGCTGAGCCATGTTCACCATGCTGGGATTCACGCTACGTCCTATTGTAGTGGCGACCCTGGTGTCTTAGACACTCACGGAATGGGCAAGGGTTTTGTACCAGACTGTGCAGGAGCATCATCTTCCTCCGGATTGCGTTACACTGGCCGACCAAATGGTGCAGGACCTGGTGTATGTGTGTGATACCACTATGTACGCTGTCTCCTTAATTTCTAGGACCTCAGTGTCTGCGGTGGTATGGTGTCCCCTTATCTGGTTGAAATGCTGGTCTGCTGACCTGGCCTCTAGAAAGCTCCTGACGGATTACCTTTTTAAGGGCAGAAGAATATTTGGTGCTTCCCTAGATGACATCATTGAAATTGTCACGGGTGGTTAGAGCACCCTTCTTCCTCTGCCTATTAAGGCGAAGGAGCCGCGCCGTAAACCGGGCCCTTCTTTTCTCACACTAAAGTGTGTATAGTTTTTTTTTTTTTTCTTGTCGCTATGTGCGAGGAGCTGGATTGGCGTCAACGGACGTATTCCGTTTACAGGATCCTGCTGTTTTTACAGCGAGAAATGGACCCTAAGTTTGCTTTAAGCACCATTAAGGGTCAGATTTCAGCTTTAGCTGTTTTTCTTTCAGCGGCCGCTAGCGGGCCATTCTTGATTAGTACCTTCATGCGGGCGGTTCGCGGCGTGCTTCCCCCTATTAAACCACCTCTTCCTCCTTGGGATTTGGTGCTCTCGGTTCTTCAAGAACCTCCCTTTGAAAACATTAGAGAGATTCCTCTCATCTTTTATCTCAGAAGGTGGCATTTCTAGTAGCCTTAACTTCTGTCAGCTAGGTTTTCTAAATTGGCGGCCTTGTCTTGCAAACCGCCATACTTGGTCCTCCATAAGGATGAGGCGGTGCTACGCCCGCAGCCTTCTTTTCTCCAAAAGGTGGTCTCGGTTTTCCACCTTACTGAGGACATTTTGTTTCCGTCTTTATGTCCTCGTCCATCACATCCCAGAGGGTTTGCGCTTCCCACGTTAGACGTGGTACGTGCTTTTACGGGTGTACCTGTCTGCTACGGCTTCGTTTTGGAAGTCTGACTCGCTGTTTGTGTCTGTGTTTGGTCTAAAACAGGGCCAAGCGGTTTCGTCTGCCACCATTTCTCGGTGGATCAGGCAGACCGTCATACAGGCCTATGCCCTCAAGGGGCGGGCGCCTTCCCTTTCCGGTTACGGCGCTTTCAACCAGGGCAATTGGTGCTTCCTGGGCTTTCCGACATCAAGCGTCTGTTGCCCAAGTGTGCAAGGCGGCGACCTGGTCGTCCGCACATACCTTTGCAAGGTTCTATAAGGTTGATGTGGCTGCATCTTTTGATGCTCCTTCGGCCGCAAGGTTTTGCAAGCGGCTGTTTAATTTTGCAACTCCTCCCTTGAGGAGCTCTGCTTGTTGGTCAATTTTTTTTTTTTTTTTTCCTTGATACTGTTCCCACCCCTTGTTGTTGTTGTTGTTGTTGTTGTTTTTTTTTTTTTGTTTTTTTTTTACACTGCTTTGGGACGTCCCACTTTGTCAAGATTGAAGATGCTGTGTCAGTCCATGGATGGTAAGAGAAAATAAGATAGATATATATAGTCGCCATAAAATCCTTTTCTCTGACGTCCATGGACTGACACAGCACCCACCCCTCCTTTCTTTGGGTTTGTACTGCTTTACTACAGACTGAGGCAGCTGGCTGCAGGTAGGAGGGTTGTGTCCGGAGGGACCGCCCCCTGGGCGGGTATGTTCAGCTCTGATAATGGAATGTATGTTAAAACATCTAACATTCTGCCTAGTCTTCTCCTATGAGCAGGAACATAACCCACTTTGTCAAGATTGAAGATGCTGTGTCAGTCCATGGACGTCAGAGAAAAGGATTTTATGGTGAGTACAAAAATTCCTATTTTTGCTTGTCTTGCAAAACACATTCAGACCAAGTTACTCTCAATCCAGGGCATACATAATATGGTCAAAAGTATTGGGACACCTGCCTTTACACACACAAGAACTTTTAATGGCATCCTAGTCTTATTCCTTAGGGTTCAATATTGATCCTTTGCAGCTATAACAGCTTCAACTCTTCTGGGAAGTCTGTCCACAAGGTTTAGATGTGTGTCTATGGGAATTCTTTCAGAAGCGCGTTTGTGAGGTCAGGCACTGATGTGGATGAAGACCTGGGTCGCAGTCTCCACTCTAATTCATCCCAAAGGTGTTCTATCAGGTTAACGTCAGGACTCTGTGCAGACCAGTCAAGTTCCTCCACCCCCTAACTTGCTCATCCATGTCTTCATGGACCTTGCTTTGTGCAGTGATCCAAATCATTTGGTGGAGGGGGGGATTATTGTGTGGGGGTTGTTTTTCAGAGGTTGGGCTTGGCCTCTTAAGCAGGCCATACACGGGTCGAATTTCGAACAAATTTTCTTTTCAAAATCAAAGTTCTTTTTTTTTTTTTTTTTTTTTTTTTGTGATCCAATGATGCCACCATTGATTTTCGAAATTCGGCCGACCAAACCTTCATGTTGCCAGGAATATTCTTTTCTCTCCGGGAATATTCTTTTCTTGCACATGCGCATTTTCTTTTCTATTACATTTCTCGCACGATTCTCCCATCATTGATCAGAAAATCGTTAGTTTTTCAAAAAATTTCGAACATGTCGGATTCCTCAAATTTGATTGCCGCACGAAAATCGGCTGTTGCTGCAACCCAGTAACGGTGTGAAATTCTTTCGAAAATTCTTTGATACGATTTTCAAAAGAAAATTCTTTCGAAATTCTAACCGTGTATGGCCGCCCTTAGTTCCAGTGAATGGAGCTCTTAAAGTGGTTGTGAAGCCACTGTATAATAAACATCCATCCCCTCTGTTAGTAAAGATTGTGTGTCTGTGCTTGGGGGTGGGGCATAAAGCTGATTTATACCTTCTATCGGAGTGACTCCTCGGCTCTCCCCTCTCCTTGGCTGATGGCTATAGCAGAGTGGCACAGACTAGCTGACACCTGTACATTGTCATTATATAAAACTTTCATTTTTTAAATTTTTTTTTTATTTTTATGTAGTGACAAGAGAAATGCAGTGCATGCTACCATAGTAACACTGTACTACTCTGGGGAGGTAATCAGTATTTTTTTATAAATTTATTTCCCTCACTGATTGCTTAACTGTAAATTTTACAGTTTTATAAGCAACCCCCCTTTTTCATTCTGAAAAAAAAAAAAATGTATTCATTCAGTCTTTTACTATTGTGATTGGCCCTGTCTGTATCCTGTGATCAAGGGCGCTCATCACAATAGTACACATTGAAAGGCATGAATGCCTTTCATTGTGTACAATTGTCATGTGATTGGCCACATCGATCACACAGTACTGGCAACGGGCCAGTACAGTAATTCTGTGGTCGGCTCTGTCTGGCGGACACAGTGGATGACAGATCGTAGCCCATGGGGCACGATCCTTGGAGGATGTCTTCCTAGGATAACAGGTCTCTCGCTCACTCGTCATATTACAATAGGCCGGGCAGAAGGGAGTTGAAGTACAGTGTGTACTAGTACGCTTAAAATGTAAAAAATTGCACCCAAAACACATGCAAACTGTACACAAACCGAACTGTTCACTCAATGTGGGATTGTGGTGTAAATGGACCTTTTTAACCACATGCCATCGGGCCAATTCTAACACTTCTCTTGGGTTCCTTTCACATATGGAGTTTGGGATCTACAGCAAAATTGCTGCGATTCTGTACGTGATCCCAAATCGCACCGAAACGGTGGCAAAACGCACTACGATGGTTGGAATTCTGTTAATTTTCAATGTAATCTAAACATGGTGCAGTTTTGCCCCGCTTGTCGCCCCAAAAAGGAGTAGCTGTTTCTTTTGGGTGACGATCTTCGCACAATGTAGTTTGCCACAATTTATCACAGCAAAATTGCCCCCTTTTTAGGTGCCATTGAAAATGAATGGCACACGAACACATGTGGTGCGTTTTTGCCACTGTTGCAGTGCGTTTTGGAATCACAGGAAACATTGCATTGATGTTTAATGGGACCTTGTATGTGTGTGGTGTGTTTGTTTTGTTTTTCGTGCTAGAAAATTAGTTAGACCCCTGGAGAATTTAGGTGGGAGTTGTTTTGTCATACAATGGGGTTTATTTACTAAAGGCAAATCCACTTTTCACTACAAGGGCACTTGCAAGTGTAGATCTGAGGGGGAGCTCTGCTGATTTCTATAATACAATTGTGTACAAGCAAAAATGCTGTTTTATTTTCCTTGCATGTCCCCCTCAGAACTACAGCGACTGCACTTCCAAGTGCACTTGTACTGCAAAGTGGATTTGCTTTTAGTAAATTGACCACAATATTTGCACAGCTCTTTATTAATTGCAAACTTGGTAAATTTGTCACATTTTAAAAGTGCACATGCCAGTGGAATGCTTACAAACTAAGGTTCATTAACCGGTTCCTGACTGGCTCACGCAGATTTACTGCGCAACAATGGCTCTCCTGGGCGAAATACCATACATATACGGGTTTCCCTTTTAGAGCCGCCAGAGGGCGGGCGACGCGACCACCCGCGATTTCGTGCACGAGAATTTGTGTGTGTAAATGCACAAATCCCTGTCAGAGGAGACAGATGGTGTGTTCCTACTAAGTAGGAACAATGATCCGTCTCCTTTCCTAGTCAGTCCTATCCCCATACAGTAAGAACACAGTGAGGGAACACGGTTAACCCCTTTATTGCCCCTAGTGTTAACCCCTTCCCTGCCAGTGACATTTACACAGTAATAAGTGCATTTTTATAGCACTGATCGCTGTATAATTGTCAGTGGTCCCAAAAATGTGTCCGCTCTGTTGCAATACCGCTAAAAATCGCAGATCACCGCCATTACTAGTATATAAAAATGCCATAAATATTTCCCATAGTTTGTAGATGCTATAACTTTTGCGCAAACTAATATACACTTTTTTTCCTCTTACGTTCACTGACTGACACAGCTCCTTTTTACTTTAGACCATCGGGTTGTTACGTCACCTTCAGGAGAGGACTAGGCAGAACATGTTGACATGTACAAAAAAAACAGAACTTTTCTAGTTCCGCCTAAGGGGCGTTACCTTCAGTAACAACCCCCAGCCTGCACCTTGCAGCCTCAGTTTTTTTCTGCCTAGTAAAGAAGGACCTAGGAACCCTGCGGGCCCATCGGTCTGTGTTTTTTCTGCAGAAATTTACCTTTTGCACAAGATTAGGATCCTGGGATCTGCTAGCAACAGCCGGCTGGGTGACAGGCTGGCTAACCTTATCCTTGTCTCCCCAGCCTGGCCAGCGAGCGTGTGCAGACCAGAGCTCCGCGCTGGGTCGGCCACGACATGCCCCTCAGGCTCCAGGGGTGGCCGGTGAGCGTAATGCTCCGGGGCACACGTATGACCGGGCTACTGATGTCTGCATCAGTGTGCCAGGCCAGCAGCCACCCCGTACTGATCTGAGAGTGGGTCTGTGATGGAATGTCCCCAGCTTGTCCGGAATGGTAAGTACAGCTCTCCCTGTCTCTGTGGGGCTGAGCAGCTGGGCATTCCCTGGGAGGTTGATTCGGGGGTCCCTCTCTTCTCTCCCTATCTTCCCCCCCCCCGTGGGGGATGCTGCATGGGCTGCTGAGCGGTGTGTGTGCCACATGGACAGGGGCTCTCACCTTGGGTGGGGGGCTGCGCTGGGTGGCTGTGCCCTGGGATGTCTGTTGTGTCTCCCTTGGGTGTCTGGAGGTCTGCTATGCTGATTGCTGTAGCGCAGTCTGCCGCCTTTTTCTCTGCCTGTTTTCACAGTTTTTTTCTCTGCATACAGTTGTTTGGCGGCCATTATTGGTGTGCCCAGGGTAAAGCATGGTCAGGGGCCATTTTCTTGTAGTTCGACGTTCATTTTCCCTGTGATTATGTCCTTTATACTGGACGCTCGGCGGCCATTTCGTTGTAGCCTAGCACGTTTTTTTATGCTCAGCGGTGATCCATGAGGCTCAGAACGGCGCTGTTTCCTCTCAGACACCTGGGAGCTGACACAAGCACACCTAGCTGGACAGCGCAGAACTCTGTCAGGGTGGTGAGTCCTGCGGTGGGGGCCCCTCAGCCTGCAGCAGTTAGGACAGTGAATGGTCCCACCCAGTGTTGTAGCTAACGCCGTTTAAATAAACGGCGTTGGGTAAGGTAGCCACTTTTTGGGGTAACGAGTAATCTAACTGATTACTCTTACCCTCGTGGCACCGCTGTTCCCATTACTTGGGCGGCGTTACCCTAATTACATCTACTCGCCGCAGCCGCCGCGAGTAGATGTAATTTAACTAACTGCAAGCCGCCGTCTGCCTACCTGATCAGCGTGTCATGCAGACAGACGGCGGCCATTACAGTGTTCAAAAGCCACGCCTCCTGAGTCCTCGTCGCCTGTGATAGGCGGAACACTCAATTTCACAGCAGGCAGTGTTCCGCCTATCACGGACATCCTCTTATCCTCGTCTGTGTTATGAGGATGAGCGGATGTCCGTGATAGGCGGAACACTGAATGCTGGGAAATTGAGTGTTCTGCCTATCAGACGAGGAGGACTGGAGGAGGCGCGGCTTTTGAATAATGGAATGGCCGCCGGGAGTCGGGATGCCGCTGATCTGAGGTTAATGTACACGGGCACAGTGGGGCATGGGGCACAGTGAGGCATTGGGCACAGTACCAATATTATTTGTTATCCCTCCTATTATTTTTATACACTGAAAAAATTACATATATATCATCCTTCTACCGCCCTGCCCCTGTGTATATATAATATAACCAATATAGTTACTTTGCTGAGTAACTAATTACTTTTTCAATGTAGTAACTGAGTGAGTAACTCCATTACTTTTTGGAAGAAGCAATTTGTAACTGTAACTAATTACTTTTTTTAACGTAAGATGAACAACACTGGTCCCACCCTCCTAAGTCCCCGACAGGCGGCACAGGGCGCGTCAGCATGGCTTCAGAAACTGGTGTTTCTTCCCCCGAAATCCAGGCAATTGCAACCAGTTCGTTTGCAGACAGTGCAGTGCCTCTGGACACTTTGTCGGTGGTCCTTAACTCGTTCGTTGCCGAGATGGAGGCGGTGCTTGGGCGCAAAGGTGGTAAAAACTGGGGCTTAGGGTAAACGTCCCCAGCCCGACAGGACGACCTCTGAGGGACAAAAGCATCCCTGCAACAGCAAGCCTGCGAGCAATAGCGCTACCGCATCAAGGTTTGCCGCCACACGGGTGGGGGGTCGCCTTCTGGAGTTTGCAGCCCGGTGGGCCTCTCGGCTGTCCGACCAATGGGTCTGTAAACTGATTTCCTCTGGCTACAAGATGGAGTTCCTCTCTTGGCCACCAAACAGATTCTTCCCCTCCAGCATATTCATCCTCCCGGCTCGCCGGGAGGCCCTCATGGGGGCAGTAAGGGATTCTACTCCAATCTGTTTGGACGTACCCTTCCTTTTTTGGGAACTACAATCTTGGACCTAAAAGCCCTCAATTGCATTGTGAAAGTACAGAGATTCAGAATGGAATCAGTTCGCTCGGTAGTTGCTGCACTCCATCAAGGGGACTTCCTGGCGTCCTTTGACATCCAGGATGCGTACCTGCACATTCCCATATGCCCTTGGCATCAGAAGTTTCTGCGATTTGCAGTTGGACGCCCACTACCAGTTCGTGGCTCTCCCTTTTGGCTTGGCATCAGCCCCCCGAGTCTTTACCAAGGTATTGGCTCCAGTTCTGGCATTGCTGCGACAACGCGGGATTGCGATCGTAGCCTACCTAGACGATCTCCTCCTGAGAGCATCTTCCACCTCAGAATTAAAGGAGAATGTGGCGATCACCATGCAGACCCTGCAGGATTTTGGGTGGCTGTTGAACCTAAAAAAAGTCTGTGCTCTTACCAACTCAGCGTTTGGAGTACCTGGGCTTACTGCTGGACTCCGTGAAAGCGAGAGTGTTTCTCCCTCCGGACAAGCTACAGACTCTCAGAGCCGCGGTAAACCTGTTGGTGAACCGCAGGTGGTCGTCGCTACGCCTCTGCATGCGAGTTCTGGGGCTCATGGTGGCCTCCGAGGCAGTAGCGTATGCTCAGTTTCACACCAGAGTCTTGCAGAAGGAGATCTTGACAA
Organism: Rana muscosa; assembly: GCA_029206835.1. NCBI lineage: Eukaryota > Metazoa > Chordata > Amphibia > Anura > Ranidae > Rana > Rana muscosa. The sequence continues at coordinate 171,306,306 of CM055126.1, forward strand.
AATGGGACAAATCTCCGTTATGCCTGGATCGGTGGATTCAGGTGAGCCATTCGGTCAGGGACTCCCTGCTCTGGTGGGTGAGATCCCCGGCACTTCGGTCCGGAAAGTCGTTCCTACCTCTACATTGGACAGTGATCACTACGGACGCCAGCCTGTCCGGCTGGGGTGGAGTACTGGGAGTACAGTCGTCCCAGGGCCTCTGGTCGGAGGAGGAATCCAAGTTGCCGATCAATGTGCTCCCGCTACGTGCGATCAGCCTATGCCTCTCCACATGGTCAGTGAGACTTTGAGGACGTCTGATCAAGATCCAGTCCAACAACGCCACAGCAGTGGCATATATCAATCATCAAGGAGGAACAAGAAGCTTGGCCGCCGCATGGGAGGTCGCTCACATCCTCCAGTGGGCAGAGCGACATGTACCGGCTCTGTCGGCCATTTACATCCCGGGAGTCGAACTGGCAGGCAGACTCCCTAAGTCTCCAAATGCTGGACCCAGGAGAATGGGCGCTGCATCCGGATGTGTTTTAGGCTACTGTGCCTGCGATGGGGCACACCAGACGTGGATCTCCTGGCTTCCCGTCTTAATCGGAAGGTGCCGAGGTTCGTGTCCAGGACAAGAGATCCTTGGGCAGACGCGCTGGTGGCTCCGTGGGGTCAGTACCAACTGATCTATGCTTTTCCTCCGCTCAAGCTACTACCACTTCTGCTCCGCAGAGTGGAGGCCGAAGGGATTCCAGTAATTCTGATTGGCCTCTGCGTCCCTGGTACGCAGACCTAGTGCGCCTGGTGGCGATCGCCCCCTGGCGTCTGCTGTTACGAGAGGACCCTTTTATCTCAAGGTCCAATTCTCCCCCCTGCTTTACCATCGCTGGGTTTAACGGCATGGCTGTTGAGAGCCAGGTGCTAAGGAACCGGGGCCTATCGGACTCTGATTTCAACTATGTTGAGAGCACGGAAATCTTATTCTCGGAAGATATACCATCGTACCTGGAAGGCCTACATTGCTATGTGTGAGGAGAAAGGATGGCATCCGCGCTCCTATTCCGTATCTAGAGTATTGCTGTTACTGCAGCGAGGAGTTGACCAGAAATTGGCTTTAAGCACCATTAAAGGACAGATATTGGCCTTGGCTGTCTTTTTTTCAGCGACCCCTGGCGTCTCATTCTCTAGTGAGCACCTTTTGTTCAGGGGGTTCGGCATGTAGTTCCTCTGGTGTGTCCACCGTTGCCCCCGTGGGATCTAAACCTGGTGTTGTCGGCGCTTCAGAAGCCGCTGTTTGAGACTATCAGAGAGATTCCCTTGTTGACTCTTTCCCAGAAAGTTGTCTTTCTTGTGGCCATTACATTGGCCAGGAGGGTTTCGAAACTGGCGGCTTAGTCTTGCAAGTCACCTTATCTGGTTATCCATAAGGATAAGGTGGTGTTGGGTCCGCAACCTTCTTTTCTGCCGAAGGTTATTTCGGCGTTCCACATCAATGAAGACATTGTATTACCGTCTCTGTGCCCTAGACCGACGCATCCTAAGGAGGTATCCCTCCATTCCCTGGACGTGGTCCGAGCTTTAAGGGTATATTTGTCTGCCACGGCTCCCTTTCGGAAGTCACACTCTGTTTTATTTCGGTAGCTGGTCCGAAAAAAGGCATGGCGGTCTCGTCGGCCACCATTTTCAGGTGGATTAGACAGATTGTGGTTCAGGCCTACGCCTTGAAGGGGCAGGTGCCCCCCTTTCCAATCCACGGCCCATTCCACCAGGACAGTTGGTACCTCCTTGGGCTTTCTGACATCATTGGTCTGTCGCTCAAGTGTGTAAAGCGGTGACTTGGTCGTCTGTTCATACTTTTTACAAAATTCTATAGTTTGCAATTGCACTTAATTTTTGTCAAGAACCACAGTTACTTTTTCAGTCAATGCATTGTTACCTCAAGCTCTGAGGTGGTTAGATAAGGTGGTGTCTCCCCTGTTAGGGAGCACTTCTGTTTTTGTGGGTGAAGTTTTTTTTATGCCATTTCCCACCCCTCGTTTTGACACTGCTTGGCGATGTCCCGATGGTGTTAAGTAAAAGGAGCTGTGTGAGTCAGTGAACGTAAGAGAAAATAGGATTTTTGTACTCGCCATAAAATCCCTTTCTCTGTAGTTCACTGACTGACCCAGCACCCACCCCTCCTATTTTTTTTTTTACGTTATACTGCTTGTTGACGTACTGAGGCTGCAAGGTGCAGGCTGGGGGGTTGTTACTAAAGGGACCCCCCTTGGGCGGAACTAGAAAGTTCTGTGTTTTGTACATGTTAACATGTTCTGCGTAGTCCTCTCCTGAAGGTGGCGTAACAACCCAATGGTCTAAAGTAAAGGAGCTGTGTCAGTCAGTGAACTACAGAGAAAAGGATTTTACGGTGAGTACAAAAATCCTATTTTTTTTTTTTTTTTTTTTTGTGCAGCTCCACTTCCATCATAATGTGCCTTATGTGTTACTTAATAGGCTAGAAAGAATCAGTAAAATAAAATCTGACATGCTCCTTGACAGGCACTGCTTCCTTCTGGGACAGACGGGGATTATGAGGTCCATAATGATTTTAGTGCTAAAATTTTACATTGTGTGTGTGTGTGTGTGTGTGTGTTTTTTTAATATATAAAGCATTACTAGTTTGCAAAGTGCTAACATTGGCTATGCCAAATTTTTTGTCGATCTGCAAAGATGTAGTTCTGCTTAGTGATTCATTTTATATTTTGTGAAAGTAAATGTGACCTTTTCTCTACTAGGTGGCAAGCAATCATGGATACCAAATCTCAGTTTGCTAACCGTTTTAAAAAAGACCTGAGTATAGACCACTTGAGAGCGAAAGTTGCCAGACGCAAATCTATGAGGCAGAAGGAGAACAGAGATGTAGAGATCCGGAAGAGCAGAGGTCTGGCATTGATGGATTCAAATGTTTCATTTGTGAAAGAGCAGGACCTGCCAGTTCTGGACGAGGTCAATGAGACAAAGGCATCCATGGATAATACTGGTAAGATGTGACTGACAACTACTGTATTTCTCAAAATATATACATAAGTAAAAAAATTTTTCCATTGAGTACAACAGTCTTTTAAATGTTGCACTACTTCCTAAAGGTAAACTGACCACTGGCAAATGGTAGCCCAGCCCATGATAACCCCACCTGCTAAAAGTATGCCTCAGTGTGTTTGTGTTTTTTTTTTTTTATCCTAGTAATATCTCTCCCTCTCTCAACCTAACCTGTGATTTTATTCAATAAAACCACCTCTGTAATTTTACACCAGTCAAAACAGGATATAATTCTGGTGTGGTGCATACCCCATACACTGAACCATAATTCCAAACAAAACTGAAAAATATGGGTTCAACTGCACTCAAACGACAAAATGTTAGAGAATATCTTATTACAAAAATACCAGAACACTTTGTAACCCTCCGCCATTAAAGCAGAGCTCCAGGATCTTTCCGAAAAAAAAATTGAAGTCGGCAGCTACAAATACTGTAGCTGCCGACTTTTAGGCCTCATGCACACTGGGCGTTAAAATAACGCTATAAAAACGCCAGCAGCTTTGCAGTGAGTTTTTCAACGTTTTTACAATAGCGGTTTTTAACTTTTAGAACCAATGGGGGGTTAAACACTGGTGAGCGACGTTTTGAGTGTTTGACTATCAGCATTTTGAGCGTTTTTACAGCTGAAAAACGTCTCTCAGAACCCACCAGTTTTGGGTTTTATTTTACTGCTCAAAAACGCCACTGCCCAAAACTGCTAACAGCCTATGTGTGCATGGACACATAAGATAACGTGGAGCGTTTAATGACTGTAGAAAATAAAGTCTACTGCAAAAAACAGCTGCTGTAAAAATGTTCAGTGTGCATGAGGCCTTAATATTGGGGCACTTGCCTTTCCACGAATCTAGTGATGTCTTCACCCGAGACGATTTTTCAATCCGCTTTCGGGTGCTGCTGCCACCGCCATCTCGGGTAGGGCAAGACAGTGAAGCCTTGCAGCTTCACAGCTGGTTCCTTACTGGGCATGTGTGAAGCGCGCTGCGCTTTGTGAATGTTCAGGAGGAGCTTGCAGAGGCGAAGTCAGCCGGAAGTGGGAAGGGATACCTTGCCAAATGTGGTTGCGTGGGAGGAGACAAGCGGAGCCTCCCCTTTTTGGTGAAGCTCCGCTTTAAAAGACATATATCTGAAACTTTAAAGCCACTAACGATTATTTTTTTTGCTTAATCAAATAACCTTAAAAAAAAAGTGTGGTGTATAATTTTAGTTAATACGTAAAGTGTTGTTTTTTTTTTTTTTTTTTTTTTTTTAAAGGGCAATTTTATTCTTATCTATATGCAGTGGTAAATATAAATGACCAACTATATGATTGGGAGCAAAATCTGTAATGCACTCTGAGAATAATAGACAGAACAGATACTGTATATACTATTAGAGGTTGAATCTGGTAAATATCATCAGACTTCCCCTCTCTCACCTTCCAGGACAGCTACTTGAGAGATGATTGGCTCCGCCCTCTACAGGAAACATAAATCGGATACAATTTTTAAAAGACCCTCCAGGAGCACTGACATGTTTTTGTTTTCTTAGGTCTGGTAACTGTGGTTGGTGGACCCCCCTTCTCTGGTATCATCCAGGACTAGTTGTGGCTAAGTCCTGGGTGATGGTCCTGTACTTTTATCCAGAAGGGTTCCCTTTTTCTGAGGTCTCTTGCCTACCTGGTGGTGTGAGTGGTGGCAACTCCCTTCAGCCTTTTTTTCACCAGCTCTGGTTGTGTGGAACTGTGTCCTCCTCGTGCTTCACAGAGGTGTACCAAGATGGCGTCGGAGGACCTCCGGTGACGCGGCAAGATGGCGCCGGAACCGGATGTCTCGTGACTCTCACTTCCGGTCAGGGTTTTTTTTTTTTTTTAAGGAAGCACGGCCTGATACACTGAGGACATGCGGCCTGGGGGAACAGTCTGACGCCGGACAGGCCCATTTAGCAGGACAACAGCAGCCTATCTCTCCGGCCAATCTCCGCTTGCCTGATGGAGCTGGAGGACAGGGCTGAGGATGGAGCGCCCGCTCGGATTAAACCAGCGGCAGCATCCGGGTCCCATACTGCCCCCAAGGTAAGCCCTTGTCTGTGGATAGCTTTTACAGCAGGGGTCTTTTTTGTATGGACTTTTTTTTTTTTTTTTTGTGGTTCTTGTTTCTGTTTTTTTCTAGGCCAAACCGGTGAAGAAATGTGGGAACTGTAGGGCCAGGCTTTTTGATAGTTATGAGAAACTATTTTCTGAGGATTGTATTCTGTCCAGAGCTAGTTCAGACGCTTCCTCTTTTAAAGAGTTAACGTCTTCTATGAAGGAGGTAGTGGCCTCCTTTCAGTCCCTTAATGACAGGGTAGCTGGACTAGGACCTTCCTTGTCTAGACCCATAGCTCAAGAGCCTTCAACCTCGGCTAGATCCCTTCCTCTGTTGGTGTCTGAGACTATTAGTTCACGCAATACTTCTCATCTGGAAGAAGGTGAGAATCGGGGTTCTTCATTTGATGAGGAATCTGCATCAGAGGAAGATACAGGTAACCCTAAGTATTTTTTCCCAGTCAAAGATATTGACTAACTAAGTCAATATATACCTCAGAGCAGATTGAGATGCCACAGCAAGCCCAATCTGTACAGGATAGAATGTATAGGGGTCTACGGGGCGGAAGTCGAAAGCATTTCCGGTGCACCAGTCATTTAAGGACATGATTCTTTCTGAGTGGAAAGAGCCTGAAAAAAGGTTGTTCGCATCTAGAGGTTTCCTTTTCAGTCTGAGTTCAAGGAGGTTTTCTTTAAGTGTCCTAGATTAGATGCCCCTATGTCACAGGTGTCCAAGAGGTCAGATCTTTCCTTTGAGGACTCTGGGGTCCTTAACCACTTAAGCCCCGGACCATTTGGTAGCTAGAGGACCAGAGGTGAATTCAGAATTTTGCACTGCGCTGCTTTAACTGTAAATTGTGCGGACATGCAATGTTGTACCCAAACAAAATTTGCGTCCTTTTCTTCCCACAAATAGAGCTTTCTTTTAATGGTATTTGATTGCCTCTGCGATTTTTATTTTTTGCGATATAAACGGAAAAAGACCGAAAATTTTGAAAAAAAAAGATATTTTCTACTTTTTGTTATAAGAAAAATCGAATAAACTCAATTGTAGTCATACATTTAGGCCAAAATGTATTCAGCCACATGTTTTTAGTAAAAAAAAATGTCAATAAGCGTATATTTATTGGTTTGCGCAAAAGTTATAGAGTTTACAAACTAGGGTACATTTTCTGAAATTTACACAGCTTTAAATTTATGACTGCCTATCTCATTTCTTGAGGTGCTAAAATGACAGGGCAGTACAAAACCCCCCCCAAATGACCCCATTTTGGAAAGTAGACACCCCAAGGAAATTGCTGAGAGGCATGTTGAGCCCATTGAATTTTTTATTTTTTTGTCCCAAGTGATTGAATAATGACTAAAAAAAATAAAAAATTACAAAAAGTTGTCACTAAATGATATATTGCTCACACATGCCATGGTTATATGTGGAATTACACCCCAAAATACATTTTGCTGCTTCTCTTGAGTACGGGGATACCACATGTGTGGGACTTTTTAGGAGCCTAGCCGCGTACGGGACCCCGGAAACCAAGCACCGCCTTCAGGATTTCTAGGCACAAATTTTTGATTTCACTCCTCACTACCTATCACAGTTTCGAAGGCCATAAAATGCCAAAATCGCACAAAACCCCCCCAAATTACCCCATTTTGGAATATAGACACCCCAAGCTATTTGCTGAGAGGAATGGCGAGTATTTTACAGCTCTCATTTGTTTTTGAAAATGAAGAAAGAAAAATATATATATATATATATATATATATATATATATATATATATATATATATATATATATATATATATATATATATATATATATTTTTCAATTTTCAAAACTTTGTGACAAAAAGCGAGATCTGCAAAATACTCACAATACCTCTCAGCAAATAGCTTGGGGTGTCTACTTTCCAAAATGGGGTCATTTGGGGGGGGGGGGTTTGTGCCATCTGGGCATTCCATGGCCTCCGAAACTGTGATAGGCAGTGAGAAGTGAAATCAAAAATTTACACCCTTAGAAAGCCTGAAGGCGGTGCTTGGTTTTTGGGGTCCCGTACGTGGCTAGGCTCCCAAAAAGTCTCACACATGTGGTATCCCCGTACTCAGGAGAAGCAACAGAATGTATTTTGGGGTGTAATTCCACATATGCCCATGGCATGTTTGAGCAATATATCATTTAGTAACAACTTTGTGCAAAAAAATTTAAAAAAAATTGTCGTTTTTCCGCAACTTGTGTCAACATATAAAATATTCCATGGACTCGACATGCCTCTCAGTATATAGCTTGGGGTGTCTACTTTCCAAAATGGGGTCATTTGGGGGGGTTTTGAACTGTTCTGGCATTTTATACACAACATTAGGAAGCTTACATCCACTCTTCTAACCACTTGAAGACAAAGCCCTTTTTGACACTTTTTGTTTACATGAAAACATTTTTTTTTTTTTGCAAGAAAATTATGTTGAACCCCCAAACATGATATATATTTTTAAAGCAAAGGCCCTACAGATTAAAATGGTGGGTGTTGCATTTTTTTTTCTACACAGTATTTGCGCAGCGATTTTTCAAACGCATTTTTTGGGTTAAAAAATACACTTTTTTAAATTTGAATGCACTAAAACACACTATATTGCCCAAATGTTTGATGAAATAAAAAAGAGATGATCTTAGGCCGAGTACATAGATACCAAACACGACATGCTTTAAAATTTCGCACAAACGCGCATTGGCGACAAACTACATACATTTTTAAAAGCCTTTACAGGTTACCCCAGTAGATTTACAGAGGAGGTCTACTGCTAAAATGATTGCCCTCGATCTGACCTTCGCGGTGATACCTCACATGCATGGTGCAATTGCTGTTTACATATGACGCCAGACCGACGCTTGCGTTCGCCATTGGGCAAGAGCAGGGCAGGACAGGGGTGCTTTTTTTTTTTTTTTTTTTAAATTGTTCCTTCCAAGTATTTTTTTTTTTTTTTATCATTTTTATTGTTATCTCAGGGAATGTAAATATCCCCTATGATAGCAATAGGTAGTGACAGGTACTCTTTTTTTGAAAAAACTGGGGTCTTCTAGACCCTAGATTTTTCCTCTGCCCTCAAAGCATCTGACCACACCAAGATCGGTGTGATAAAATGCTTTCCCAATTTCCCAATGGCGCTTTTTATATCCGGGGGGGGGGGCATTCCCTCCCACTGCTTGTAAAAGCAGTCCAGAGGCTAATTAGCCGCTAGGATTGCTTTTACATGAAAGCCGGCCGCAGGCTGAAAAGAATGATACCAAGATGATACCTAAACCCGCAGGCATCATTCTGGTATAAACATTCAAAGTCCAGCAACATACCAGTACGTTGCTGGTCCTTGTTGGACATGTATTGTAATCTTTTTATTTCATGCAGCCAGTTGGCTGAACGAAAAAAGAGATTGATCGGTGGGTATGCCCACCATTAGAATACCGCCCTTCATCCACCCACTTCCAATGATGGGCATACACGCACCATTTATATATGCCGAAGCATGGGGGCATCCTCCCGCAAAAAAGTTATGCCGCACACACATGGTCGGACTTTTCCACGGGCAAGCCTCCGTCGGAATTTCGACCGTATGTACGCGGCATTAGGAGCAAAATCGCTCCTCCGCCCCTGCTGCCCCAATGCTTCGGCATATTTGCTTTTTTTTTTTTTAACTGTGGTGGTGAAATCACCTCCTACAGCACTGGAGTCGCAGGGATCAGGCCTGTCTCTGCGAACGCTGCAGTTATGTGTGTTTTTGTTTTGTAAGTGACAGTGATCGATCGATACTGCACTTGGGTGGCCTGGGCTGGACGGAGGGGCAAAACGCAGGTGCCAGCAGGTATCTGGGCTGATCCCGCTAACACTGCGTTTTTGGGAACCCTAAACTGCTGGGGACGCTAGTATAGATCTGATCAGATCAGATATTGATCTGTTCAGATACTATACCACTAAGGGGGTGTATGCTTCACGCGTGGGTGTTAGCGTTACTGGCACTAACCTGACGCTGCCTGGGGTGTGACGCAGACCCTCTCTGACGCTAAAACCTAATTGATATCACCCGCCGGGCGATCAGGGGGTTAAACCTTTATTGGGTTATATACACGGCGGGTGCCCTGACACTATAAAAAGCAAACTAACTAACCAGCGTCACCCGTAACACTTATATGGTGATCACTGGTGAAAGGGTTAACTAGGGGCAATCAGGGGGTTAAAACCTTTATTAGATAATATATGGGGGTACCTGACGCTATAAAAACCTGCGGCGAACCTAAAAAAAATTACCAGCTACCGATCTGCATCACCGACACTAAGACAGCGTTTAGAAAAACGATCGCTTAGTGACAGTGGTGATAGGGGGTGAAAGGGTTACCTGGGGGGCGATCAAGGGGGTTAAACCTTTATTAGATAATATATTGGGGTACCTGACGCTATAAAAACCTGCGGCGAACCTAAAAAAAATTACTGGCTGCCGATCGGCATCACTGACGCTAAGACAGCGATCAGAAAAATGATCGCTAAGCGACAGTGGTGATAGGCGGTGAAAGGGTTATCTGTGGGGTGATCAGGGGGTTAAACCTTTATTAGGGGGGGTTAGGGGGCTACACTGGACCTAAGACTAAACTTTGGTGACACTTTTACAGTCACAAATGTCACTGATTGCAGTGATCACTAAATAAATGGTCACTGCAATCAGTGACACTGTGACTGGGGGGGTGATCTGGGGGGTGTCTGGGGGGGCGATTTATGTCCCTATGTGTCCTGGTGTCAGTGTAGTGTTGTGTGCACTGACCTGATATCTTCTCTTGTACGGCGCTCAGTATATGTGAGCGCCGCACCAGAGATGACATCACTTCCTCCTGCTCCCTCTGTCTGACACAGACAGAGGGGGCATTTCCATTCGCCGGGAGCGATCGCGAGGGGGTGGCCAGAAACGAATGGCTGCCCCCTCATCCCGGAACGCTCCCGGACACTTAGCCACCGCTCACTGTATAGGAGGGGGGTCCGATTGGACCCCCCAACTGTACAAAGGCAATCACGTATGCTCTACGTGATTGTGCCTGTCGGTGCCATTCTGCCGACGTATATATACAGTGAGCGGTCGTTAAGTGGTTAAGGATCAAATGGACAGAAAGGCTGACTCGTTGCTACATAAGGCCTGGGATGCTTCGCCTTTTTCTTTGGGTCCAGCGGTAGCATCCACCTGTGTGGCTAGGAATTTAGACGTATGGGTTCAGCGTCTGGATGATCTTCTTCAATCCGACACTCCCCAAAGAGGAGATTAGGGAGTCTCTCCCACTCATTGCTAAGTCAGTGGCCTTTTTAGCTGATGCAGCAGCAGATTCCGTAAAAGCTGCAGCCAGGTTTTCTGCTCTCTTTAATTCAGCTAGGCGGGCTATCTGGTTTAAATCTTGGGAGGGTGACCTTACCTCCAAGAATAAATTCTGCTGCATACCCTTTAAGGCAAGCTCTTATTCGGTTCCTCCTTAGTGGAGGTCCTAGCTCGTTCCTCTGAGAAGCGTAAACGGTTCCCTTCTTCCCAAAGGAATAAGAGGCCTCTTTGCGGCTTCCAAAACAAGGTTAATTTTAGCGCCAACAGGCAAAGAATAAGTGGTCTTTTAACAAAGACAAGCAAAAAGGGGGGACTCTTTGCTCCTTCAGCCCCTTCCAAGAATCCCCAGTGACGCCAGAATAGGGGTAGGGGGAAGGTTGTCCCATTTCGTCAAAGAATGGGCAGAGATTTCCGACAATTCCTTTTTATTCTTCAAACATTGGAAAGAGGTTACAGGTTGGAATTCAACAGTCTTCCCCATCTGCCGAGAGACCAAGAGACGGCAAAACAAAGTGAGTTATTTCTCCTGTTCCGGAGATTCAAAACATTCTGGGGATTTTATTCCCACGTCTTTCTGGTCAAGAAAGCTTCCGGCGGCTTTCGTATGGTCATCAATTTAAGCGTCCTGAACAAATTCATAGTCTACAGACGTTTCCAGGTGGAAAATATTTATTCTGTAAGAAATCTGTTGTTTCCAGGGGTCTTCATGATAACCCTGGATCTCCAGGACGCTTATCTTCATGTACCAATCTGCACCGAAAGTTCCTCAGATTTGCTATTCTCATGGGAAAACGGGCCAAGTCATTGGCAGTTCAATGCCCTTCTTTTTGGTCTCTCAGCAGCACCCAGAATTTTTACAAACATCATGGCCTTTTTTCGGATACATGGTGTATTGATCGTCCCATATCTAGACAATTTTGGCTTGACAGAGTCCCTTGTTCAGGATCTGCAGTTGGTTTTACGGACCTTTCAGAAATTGGGGTGGAAAATCAACCAGTGGAAGTCTTGCGTGGTGCCCTCCCAGAGCATACTTTTCCTAGGTTATCTTATAGACTCTGTTGTCCAAAAGATTTTGCTTCCCGAAGTGAAAAATTTGAAAATTCTTCTCTCCGTGCAGGCCTTCAAGCTGCTTGCGCAGACCTCCCTTTTGGCGGATTATGCAGTTATTAGGGTTGATAACTGCATCAATCCCAGGGGTGCCTTGGGCCCAATTACACTCCAGACCCCTTCAGGCGTTTCTTTTACTCCATTGGGATTGCAGGAAGAATTCTCTGCACTGATTACTGTTTTAATGTCACCGGCAGGGAAGCGGTTAACACTAGGGGCGATCAAGGGGTTAACGAGAGAGAGAGCAATTTTGTTTGGGTACTACGTTGCGTTACCGTGCAATTGTCAGTTAAAGCGATGCAGTGCCGTATCGCAAAAAAATGGCCTGATCGTGAAGTGGGTAAAACCTGCTGTATACTGCCTCATATTCAGTGCTTTTTGTGTTACAATGCTTAAAGTGTTACTAAACCCACAGTAGAATCCAGTCTGTATATGCAGTAAAGCATGCTTGTTATACTCACTGTGGAACCTATAAGGGGATCATCCTCTGCATTGTGGAAAGACTGTTTTTAGCTCGTCTTCTTTGATCATCTCTTCCACTGTGTCCAAACAATAACCTGATCTTTACAGTTCCTTGAAAAAGTATTCATACCTCCCAGGAAAATGTCCACATTTTGCCACGTTACAACCAGAAACGTAAAAGTATTTTATGTGATAGACTAACACAAAGTGGCATATAATTGTGAAGTGGAAGGAAAACAATAAATGTTTTTTTTTTTAAATCTTTTACAAATATCTCAAAAGCCCCCTTTACTCTGATACCCCTAACTAAAATCTATTGAAATCAATTGCCTTTAGAAGTCATCTAATTAGTACATAGTCCACCTGTGTAATTTTGAATCTCCTTATTAATGCAGCTTTGAAGCCACCAGAGGTTTGTTAAAAAAACCTTATTGAACCGCATCGTGAAGGCTAAGGAACAGACCAGACAGGTCAGGGATGAAGTTGTAGACAAGTTTTAAAGTGGGGTTAGGTTATATAAAAATATCCCAAGCTTTGAACATCTCACGGAGCTCTGTTCAATCCATCTTCCAAAAATGGGAAAGAGTATGGCACACCTGCAAACCTGCCAAGACATGGCCGTCCACCTAAACTGACAGGCCGGGCAAGGGGAGCATTCATTGGAGAAGCAGCCATGGAGCCCATGGTAACTCTGGAGGAGCTGAAGAGATCCAGAGCTCAGGTGTGAGAGTCTGTCCACAGGACAACTATTAGTCGTGGACTCTGCAAATCTGTCCTTTTTATGGAAGAGTGGCAAGAAGAAACATATATATTGAAAGAAAGCCATAAGAGGTCCCGGTTTTAGTTTGCGAGAAGCCATGTGGGGGACACGGCAAACGTGGAAGATGCTCTGGTCAGAGGAGACAAAAACTGAACTTTGTGGCCTAAAGGCAAATTGCTATGTGTGGCAGAAAACGAACACTGCAGATCACCCTGGACACAACATCCCCCACCGTGAAACCATGGTGGTGGCAGCATCATGTTGTGGGGATGCTTTTCTTCAGCAGGGATGCTGGTCAGAGTTGATAGGAAGATGGATGGAGCCAACTACAGGGCAATCTTAGAAGAAATCACTGCTCAAGTCTTTTGCAGACTCGCAGGTTAATTTAGTTGACTAAAATATTTTCGTCTACTAAATACGACTAAAACTAAATTGAAATTTGACGTCAAATTTAACACTGGTCTGCAGTGAATATTCAAACCTTAATACCATAAATAACCTATTAGATCTTTCACTCCAGCATGAGTTTTGGAAATTGTAGAGCTATGCTTAAAGCGGAGTTCCACCCAAAAATGGAACTTCAGCTTTTCGGATTCCCAATCCCCCCCCCCCCCCCTTCGGTGTCACATTTGGCACCTTTCAGGGGGGAGCAGATACTTGTTTAATAGAGGTATTTGCTCCCACTTCCAGGCATAGATCTACGCCATGTCTCCCCCCCCCCCCCCCCCCGATGTCTTTTTTTTTGGGGAGGGACACAGGTCCCAGAAGACAGCAGTCAAAAGGCTAAGAGGAAAACCAAATTGACATTTGTTGCCGAAATTAACACTGGACTCGAGACTGGGGCAAAGGTTCAGCAGGTCAACAACCCTAAATGTACAGCCAGCGCTACAGTGAAATGGTTTAGATCAGGGGGCTCCAAACTGTGGCCCGGGGGCCAGATGTGGCCCTTTGCTTGCTTTTAACAGGCTCTTGTGGGCGCTCTTTCATCCACTGATGCCAACAGTGGGGCGTAATTCCCCTCACTGACACCAATAATGGGGCACAATTCCTCCCAATACCATTAACAATGGGAACCAATGATGGGAAAACAATTCCTTCCAATGATGGGGGCCCAATGACACAATTCCTCCTGCTGACACTAACGTTAGGGCATTGTTTGTTTTTTTCCCCACTGCCTTTTTTGGCCCTTTTTCCACTCCCAGTGACCAGTTGGGGGCCCCCCTAAAGTCTGAAGGACCGTAAACTGGCCCTTTTTGTTGAGTAATTTTGTAGACCCCTGGTTTAGATGCAGATTTGTGTTTTAGAATGGCCCAGTCAAAGTCCAGACCTAAATCCAATTGAGAATCTGTGGCAAGACTAGAAAATTGCTTTTGAGACGCTCTCCATCCAATCTGACAGAGCTTGAGCTGTTTTGCAAAGAAGAATGGGCAAAAATGTCATCTTGTAGATGTGCAAAGCTGGTAGAGACATCCCCAAAAAGACTTGCAGCTGTAATTGCAGCCTAAGGTAGTAATACGATGTATTGACTCAGGAGGGCTGAATACAAATGCACGCCACACTTTTCACATATTTTTTTTGTTAAAAAAAAGCTTAAATCATTTTCCTTTCACTTTTAAATTATGTGGTGCAATGGATCGTCATTGATCCGAATGGGTCAACATGTTCGGATTGGCACACCACACGATCCGCTGATTGAGCTCCGCTGCCTCGGCCATAGGAAAGGCCGCGGCTTTGGCCTAGCTCTGGAGCGGTGCGCTGTGGTGGAGATGTGGATATTGCAGTGGGGGAGATGTGGATATTACTAATATCCACATCTCCCCCCCCCCCCCCCCCCCCACTGATCTGAAAAATGAACCGATCTGTGACTGATCCGAGGAACGATCCGAACCGTGAGTGTTTTTTTTTTGTTTTTTTTTTGTGTGTGTGCGTGCGTGTGATATAATTTATTTTCCAAAACGTCTTTCAGGACAGCACCCGAGAGATCATGGCTCCTCCTCCTACAGGAAACACCTCATCAATTAATTCTTTAATTGGAGGCCTCCACGTTGCTTCCATCAGTTTTTTGTGTTTCCTCCAGCCGGAGGAACACCTCTGGTGAGAGCCACGATCTCTCAGGGCTTTCCTGGGAGACAAGGTTCTCAGTCAGTCTTTTTTTTCTTAGGAGAGTGATCCTCCCACTTACCTCCTAGCATGGATGGTCCCGTGGGCTCCCTCTCCCTCTTCCGTGCTCGGGGAGAGCCTGTACAGCCCGGGAGTGCTGCCTCCTTTTTGTCTTCAGAGCGGTGGTTTGCTGTGTTCTCGCCGACCGCTTGCGAATAGCGGCGTGGAGCTTTACAGCGGCCGCCATTGTTCTGGTGGCCGAGGAGAGCCTCGGCCGCGTCCTGTATGGGAAGAGGCAGCACTTCCGGGTCGGCGCGCGCGTCATTTCCGGCCGCAAAGCGCAGAGGGAGAGGGCAGGGTCACCTGGTGCCTTAAAGTTCCGGTTCCAGGTCAGCGCGGCGGCGTTTTCGAATCTGGAACCGGCGTTTTTTTCTTCACCACGCATCCGCAGACAGCTATGGACAGCGATGCAGCGGATAAGGGGGCAAGCCAAGGCACCAGCAAGGCTAAGGTAAGGGACTGTGTCCTATTTTACACTGGGCCGTTTTCTCCTGTGGGGGGGGGGGTATTCACCTTCTTCCCCCTCCATCTCCCCCACCCCCCATCTCCTTGGTGGTGCAGTGGCTGGTGATTTAGCATGTCTGCATAATACTAGGGGTCTTTTTGTAAAAGGTGGTGGTGGTGCATGGCTTGCGGGGCACAAGGAAGTGAAAGTGTTTTTTCCTATGTGCACCTGGGTGTATTGATTTGTACTGTGTAACAGTTTTTTCTTAGCGTGGTCCCTGGTTTTTTTCTTTTCTGTTTGTGCAGGCCAAAAGTTCTGCTCAACCAGTGAAGAGAAGGTGCCCTGTCTGCAAGGAAAAGTTAAGCGAGGCTTGGACCAAGTCGCTTTGTGCAGATTGCACTGCAAATGTAGTCAGGGAAGAGTCTCCATCCTTTTGTGGTGATCTAGTATCTACAATTAAGGATGAACTCCGTGCCACCTTTCAAGCTTTTAGGTCAAACCTAAGAGAAGAACCAGGCCCTTCAAGGGAACCTAGGGCTCCGCAGCCTTCTTCAGAACCCCAAGACGGCTCTCAAATATTATTGGGAGGTCCGATAGACGCTTCCCAAGAATCTGCTTCCCTTGCTCCAGATGGAACAGACTCTGAGGAGGAAGAAAATGAAGCAGAGAGCGCTTCTAAGTACAAAATGTCGCTTGAAGAAGTCGCAGGACTTTTAAAAGTAATCCATGCGACTTTGGGGATTGAAGAGGAAAAGGAGGAGCTCTCCCTACATGACCGCATGTATGCAGGTTTGGGTGATCCAAAAAGCCGTGTTTTTTTCCAGTCCATTCAATAATCTCGGACATGATTAAAAAAGAGTGGTTGGAACCCGAGAAAAAGCCATTTTTTTTCCCGGTCTCATAAGAGAAGATTTCCATTTGAGGACAACCCGGATTCCATCTGGAACAAGGTTCCAAAACTGGACTCTGCTTTTTCACAGGTCTCAAAATCAACTGACCTTGCCTTTGAGGACATGGGCATGTTAAAGGAGCCCATGGACAAAGGAATGGATTTGCTTCTTAAAAGGGCTTGGCAGTCTGTGATGAACAATCTAAAACCAGCAATAGCAACAACCTGTGTCGCTAGGAATTTAGAACACTGGATTAACCAGATGAAGGCCCATGTTACGGCAGATTCTCCAAAACAGGAGATTCTGGACTCATTTACAACGCTTTCTGCAGCAGTATCGTATATTGCGGATGCTTCAGCAGAATCCATTCGTATGTCAGCCAGGTCAGCGGCTTTGACCAATTCTGCTAGGAGAGCCTTGTGGCTTAAAACTTGGCCAGGAGATGCTGCATCTAAAAATAGACTGTGTAGCATTCCCTTTACAGGGAATTTGCTATTTGGTTCTGAGCTGGAGTCCATTCTTGACCGTACGGCTGACAAAAAGAAGGCGTTTCCGGTCAAAAAACAACAGGTACAGACCCGTAAGCGTTTTTTTCGTCCCCAAAAAGGACAACAGGAAGGGAAAACGCAAACCAAAAGGAAGCAGTGGTCTTCCCAGAAACCAAAAGGTAGGAGTGGAGTGCTCTTCCATCCTCCTGCGACCCCCGGAAAGCCGCAGTGACAATCCACCCCAAGTAGGGGGAAGACTCCAGGAGTTCATTCCCCAGTGGAGAGACATCACTACAAATCAGTATATTGTAAACATGCTCTCCCAAGGATATGTGGTGGAATTCACGGAAGAACCCCCAAAGAGATTCCTAGTGACAAACGTCCCGAGGGATCCGGTCAAGGCACTCGCCATGAAGTCCCTAATTCAGGAACTGATATCCCAGAGAGTCATTGTTCCGGTTCCAACAAAGGAGTTCTTCCAGGGGTTCTATTCTCACGTTTTCCTTGTACAGAAACCTTCAGGAAAGTACCCGCCTCATCCTAAATCTAAAAATGCTGAATTTGTCAGTAGAATACAAAAGATTTCGGATGGATTCCATTTTCTCAGTAAGAAGCCTCCTGAGTCAAGGATGCTTCATGGCGTCAATAGATTTGCAGGCAAGAGATGGACTTCAGAGAAACTTGGATAGAGCACGTGCTCACCTAGAATCCATCGGATGGATACTAAACCTCCAAAAGTCCAATCTGATTCCCTCTCAGGAGGTGTTATTCCTGGGTTTCCGTATCAACTCTGTGGAGCAAAAGATTTTTCTCCCAGAAGAAAAACTGGAAAAGCTGTTAAAGGTTGTGTCACTCTTACAAACCAGTCAGCTTCTGTCCATCAGGAGGGTCATGTCAGCATTAGGAACCCTGACCTCTTCCATACCGGCAGTACAATGGGCAAAGCTCCATTTCAGGCCACTGCAAAAGTTTCTGTTAAAAATCTGGGATCGCCAGCAGAATTCACTAGATTCACTGGTGAAGATCCCCACCAAAGTAAAGAGGAGTCTCTGGTGGTGGAAGAACCAGGCAAGACTCTCAGCAGGCCTGTTATGGTCCTTTCCAACCCAGGTAAGGCTAACAACCGATGCCAGCTCCTGGGGTTGGGGGGCTCACATGAGCGGTCGTTGGGCTCAGAGATCTTGGTCCACAAGGGAAGCACTGAGATCTTCAAACTGGAGGGAACTAAAGGCGATAGAAATGGCCTTATTGTTCTTTGCAGAAGAAGTCCAAGGGCGACATACACAAATTCTGTCGGACAACGCCACGGCGGTGGCTTACATAAACCGACAAGGGGGCACCAGAAGCAGAATACTTCAAGGCCTAGCAGAGAGCATTCTAAATGGGGCAGAGCTCCATACTCAATCCTTGTCCGCGGTCCATCTAAAAGGGACCCTAAACAGGATAGCGGATTTCCTCAGCAGGAACCAGGAGTGGCAATTGAATCCAGATGTCTTCAATCTAATAGTGAAGAAATGGGGACAGCCAAGAGTGGATCTCTTTGCGACTCAGGAAAATACACAAATATCTCTCTTTTTTTCCCTGAACAGGAACGAGTCATCTCTGGGGGTAGATGCTCTGGCGCACAGTTGGAATTTTCACCTCAGCTACGCCTTCCCTCCTTTTCAGCTGATTCCGCAGGTCATAACAAAAATCCGGAAAGAGGATACGACAGTAATCCTCATCACTCCCTTCTGGCCCAAGAGGCCCTGGTTTTCGGCTCTTCTACAGATGCAGATCAAACCATACTGGCATCTTCCCGTGAGACAAGACCTTCTGTTACAAGGTCCGCTGTTTCACCAAGAAGTAGAAAAGCTAAAACTCACAGCCTGGCTTCTGAGGAGCAGCTCTTAAGGAGAAAAGGATTCTCGGATAGGTTGGTGGCTACCCTCCTATCTAGCAGAAAGAATGTTACCAGAGCAATATATCACAAAGTCTGGAAAGTCTTTAACTCTTGGTGCACTACATCCGGCAGACCATTAAAGCAGATTTCTTCTATCTTGGAATTTCTGCAAGAAGGAGCAGACAAGGGCCTAGCGATCAGTACCCTAAAAGTTCAGGTTGCCGCACTGGGGGTATATTTTGAGAAATCTATTTCATCAGAACCCCTAGTGAACAGATTCTTTAAAGCCCTCACTCGGGCTAGACCGATAGTGATCAAAAACTGTCCGTCATGGAACTTATCAGTCGTTCTACAGGCCCTGACCAGGGAACCTTTCGAACCTCTCAATTTAACCTCCCTGAAGCTAATTACTTTAAAAACAATTTTTCTAGTAGCTATTACAACAGCTCGAAGGATCAGTGAGCTGCAAGCTTTATCTATCAGGGAGCCATTTTTTTCTATTTTTTCAGACAGAATTGTGCTGAAGACGGATCCTAACTTTTTACCAAAGGTTGCCTCAGTTCAAAATAGAACCCAGGAGATAATACTTCCTACGTTTTGTTCTAATCCGTTGGGTAAGAAGGAAGAAGAATTCCATACCCTGGATGTTAAAAGAGCAGTCTTAAGTTACCTGGAAGCTACTAAAGACTTTAGGCGTTCAGACGCACTATTCATTTTATTTTCCGGAAATAAAAAAAAGGAAGACCAGCTTCTAGAGGAACCATTGCCAGATGGTTGAGAATGGCTATCTCAGACGCCTATTCCCTTACAGGCCAGGAGAGTCCAGTAAGTATCAGGGCTCATTCTACTAGAGCTTCGGCGGTGAGTTGGGCAGAAAAAGCTGGTGCCACCCCCGAACAAATCTGTAAGGCAGCTACATGGACAAGTCTGACGACCTTTGCCCGTCATTATAGATTAGATCTCATGACGGCTGGGGACCAGGCTTTCGGAAGGAAAGTCTTACAGGCTGTTGTCCCACCCTAAATGGGGTAAGTCTCGATTATCCTCTCGGGTGCTGTCCTGAAAGACGTTTTGGAAAAATGCAAGTTAGACTTACCGGTAACTTGTTTTCCAATAGGCTTTCAGGACAGCAGGATCCCGCCCTTTTTTTATGCTGTGGCTGTAATACTATGTAATAACTGTCGCTTATGTGTTGCAGCTGGGGCTGGAGGTTCTCTACAAACAACTGATGGAAGCAACGTGGAGGCCTCCAATTAAAGAATTAATTGATGAGGTGTTTCCTGTAGGAGGAGGAGCCATGATCTCTCGGGTGCTGTCCTGAAAGCCTATTGGAAAACAAGTTACCGGTAAGTCTAACTTGCATTTTTCCTCCTCCATCTAAAACAGACAATGTTGTCTAACCATAATAAATGTCATGACGTCATTTGTGCATCCACATACAACCACACAGCTGCATGTCTACAGAAGTAATGATGATTTGGAGGGGGGGGTGGGGGGACTGCATGCACAGCAAGGTGGTCTAGCAAAATTAAATAGCCTTGTATGGCAAAAAGCTGTCCACAGGAATGCAGATTAACTTGACAGTAGGGATGTTGGGGTAGATGCAGTCTAAAAAGTAACCCTACTTGAATGTCTATGCTCCAATGGGGTGTATAGGTCGCCATCACAGCAATGTTGAAATGGAACAGCTATATAACATGCATGACCCCATCAGTCTGAAAATGATCGGGCTAACCTATATCGTGCACTGGTACTGACTCCAGCAGATCAAGTCCATCCGATGGAAACCAGCTGACTGACACTTTGCAAGAACGCACACAAGTTTTCCAATCCTGTGGAAACGGATCGTACCTATGTGTAGCGTGTGTATATTGCATATTTACGTGTCCGTGTCATTGCTGGTAGTCACTGAGATTGAAAGGGACTGCTGTCAATGTGAAAACTCCAGGCTCAAGGACACACCTTGTGTGGAATGATTGACCAGTCTCGGGGTATGTGTTAGAACGGTTGCAGAGCGCTTACGATCAAGAGCTCACTTTTATAGCCATGTCCTTTGGTTAAAGCTGCAATAGAAACAAAGTGCTGCATAGACCAGCTACAGGGAGTTGCGGCGGGCTGCCGATCAGTTAATGGAGGTATTCACGGTCTCGCTGGTGTGACTATGCTATTGGGTCCAGCTGCGTTGCACAGAAGCACGGCATGACGTCAACACATTTCACTGGAAGTCCCCAGCTTGGTCAGGATGTACCCCCTCCCCCAAATCATCATTACCTCTGTAGACATGCAGCTGTGTGGGTGTATGTGGATGCACGAATGATGTCATGACATTTTTTATTATGGCTAGACAACTTTGTCTGTCTTAGATGGTGGAGGATTATGAAGAAACGCCTGCTGTAAAATGTACATTCAGTTGATGGGCAATTAACTAATGGCAATGCTTTTTATTTTCTTATATTATTATAGCCCGGTAGTGTTTTGTGTGGTGGGGGGGGGTGTTTTTTTTTTTTTTTTTTTTTTTTTTGTTTGTATAGAATTTTTATTTATTTTTTTTCTATTCTTTACTTTGTTTTAAAATTCCTATATTTTGTGTTCAATACTACAGCAGTCTTTGGTAAAAGGAGAGATAACATTGACTCTGGGCGCCAGGTGCTTCTGAAGCGCTATTTGGAAGAAAAGGAGATAAAGAAACTTAAGGAACAGAGAGAAAAGGCAAAAAAAGCAGTCTTCAAATGCGGTCTATACAAGCCTGAAAATCCGTTTATTCCAGTCTTCCATCCCACCTCCCAGCATGCTTTCAGAGTTAAAACAAAAGAAAAGGTACGTTTAGTAATAAAAATCTGGTAGTGGCTGTGCAGGTTTTGTCATTGGGTGCTAGAATGAGTTTGTGAGTTTTCTGCAAGGTCCACTTTAAAAAAAAAAAAACGCATGATTGTTAGCATGTTGTACAGGGTGGATTTGATTTTAAATCGCTAGTAAAAAGGCTTGACTTAAATAAAAAAAATTTTAATGCACAACTGTCGTTTCTGTCCCGCAGCAGATTCTCCTCTGACCTACTGTTGACTCACCGACAGTCCCATTCACTTTACTGGGACAGCTGGTGATGCGGCAGTGACACAACAAGGTGAGGGATGTGGTGGCAGCGGGTGAGTGGATGCCCGCTAACGGGGGCTGCCATGATGGATGTGAAATGACAGGTGCTCTTTAAATGTAAGGACTTATTCTAGCTGTTGGCTAGAATCTTTAATATTTGCAAACAAAATTAAGGTTTCCCATTTAGAATAATAAAGCTGTCAGGTTGGTAAAACAACAACAGAACAGATTCAATCACAGTTTGTAGTGTACATAGATTTGATAAACGATGAGATAAAAAAATATATTCCTGAACTTTATTTTTCTCATGGTTACTGTGACATTGTGTGAATGCATCAATGCAGTGCATGTTATTGCAGCTTGCATTCATTGAATGAGTTTATCAAAAATTCAAATAATGCAGAATATATGTAGCCTCGTGCTCCATTGAATAAACTAAATTATTAATGTATCTTAAACTATCTTTTAGATACATTTTTACTCCAAAGGCGTTTTATTAAAATTGAATTTGTTAAAAAATCGATTTTCTTTCTCGTACATCACGGGACACAGAGCGACATAGTCATTACTAATGGGGTTATATAGATACCGTCAGGTGCTGGCAACTTCCAAAACCGGAAGTACCCTCCCCTATATAAGCCCCTCCCATCCGGGAGCACCTCAGTTTTTTGCCAGTGTCTAAGGTGTTGGCCAAGAAGAAACATGTGTTTTTCACTGAGCTTGCGTACAGGTTCTTTTGGGCCTCAGTAAGCTATTCCGGATCCGACCAAAAAAGCTTCATAGCTAAACGGTCGGTACCCGGGCCTTGCAGAGAAGAGCAAGGTTTTGCCTGTAATGCTTCTCTTAGGAGAGCTGGACCCTGGGATCCAGAGCTCTGGTCATACCCACGACCAAGATGTTTTCTGTGCAGGGTGCTATACAGGTCCAGGGGAGTGGAATCCTTGGGAACCCGGTCCCTGAAGGTTTGATTACAATGCCTGCCGTGATAGGTGAAGTTTGGGCTTTTGTGGACCAAACAAAGTCCTGCGGCGGGGAACAGGTAAGGGGGGGGCCCCCAGGAACTTGGTTCTATTGGGGGACCCCCAAGCCTAATTTGTCTTTCTGTCTGTTACCTAATGGTATTCCCGCAAAATTCTGTGCATGCCTGTAACTACTAAAAAAATGTAATAATTTTTAATGGTGGTCAAGAAAAAAAAAAAAAAAAAATTTTTTATATATATTTAATATATTAGACTGCGGTACCTGTGTTTGTCCACTAGAGGCCGCTGTGGAACGTTTCTTGTCATGTGGACTAGTTTCTTTTCATCAGAGCAAGTCTAGGCAGATGGTGAGTTCTCTTATGGGAAACTGCTTCCTCTGCCATGTTGCAATGCTCGTCCATCCCCCGGCCTGCGGCAAAGGGGCCCTGGCTCTTGTCCCTGGTTTCCATTTTCGAAATTAGCGCCGAAGGCGCACGTGGCCGCGCGCGTGCACGCGCCTCTATATATAGAGGTGAGCCGGGAAAGGGGGCGGAGCCTGGGGGATGACGCTCTGTGCGCGCCGCAGCGCTTCTGCGCATGTGCGGGCGTCCCAGCATGTTAAAAACCACAATTTTGTGTGGTGAGCTGGCTATGAGGTACAGAGACAGAGCTGGCAACATTTAAAGAAGGCATACAGCAAGCGGTTGATACAGGCATCCCCTAGAAAGGCACATTAGTAGACACCAACTGTTTCTTATAGCAGCATTTATGCTAGACTATTGTCAGTAACTGGTGTATTTCGGCTGGAATACCTCAGCTTTGTGGCTTAGGAATATGCCGTCTAAAAACTCCGGGACTAGAAATTCCAGGAGGAATAGGGGGTCTCCATCGGGCTCTGAGGATCTTGGGCATGCTTTGGCTGCACCAGTCTCCCCTGAAGAATCAGAGGTTAGTGACCGTAGAGCACCCTCAGGAGTACCTGGTACTGTGGCTGTCCTCAGTTCACCTGCTCCTGTGTATGTAACAGAGGAGGTTTTTTCCTCAGCTCTGGGAGGGCTGGAAGAGAGATTGTCAGCATTGATCGCGGCTTCCCTGTCACAGGAGAAAAGCGCCCGATCTCCGTCTCCTCCCTCAGAGTGCCTGTTAACAGAGAAACAGTCGCATACAGGGATCGACCTACCTGAAGGGGATCAGGATGAGGTCGATTCGGTTGTAGAGGAATCAACAGTGGAAGAGCCGTTCTCAGCATCACATGCTGAAAGGTTATGGGTTCAGTCCCTGACTAATATGGTCCGATCAGCATTTAAAATGCCACTTGCGGAGCCATCATCCACGTCTGTCTCCTCGTTGGGGTCGCTAAAAGCTCCCCAGACTGTTTGTTCCTTTCCGATCCATCCTTTACTGGAAGGGCTCATTTACCAGGATTGGGAGCATCCTGACAAAATATTTACTCCCCCCAAGAGATTTCCGGTGGTCTATCCCATGGAGGATAAGTTCATCAGAAAATGGAGGGTCCCTACAGTGGACGCAGCCATCTCTTGTGTGAATAAATCACTGACATGTCCGGTGGATAATGTTCAAGGACCCAATAGATAAAAAATTGGAGTACTTATTAAAATCTGCTTTTTCTACAGCAGGATTGGTGACACAACCAGCAGTGGCAGCTATTGGGGTCTGCCAAGCAGTGAAGGATCAGTTGAAACAGGTCTTAAGAGACTTGCCAGATCAGCAGGCTCTTGCCCTAGCTGATCTACCTAGAGCCTTATGCTTTGCGGTGGACGCTATAAAGGATTCAATCCATCAGGCCCTCCCGCCTTACGCTGTCTGTAGTACATATGCGCAGGCTTCTATGGCTCAAAAACTGGTCTGCTGAAGCTCCCTGTAAAAAATTGCTGGTCAGCTTCCCATTTCATGGTGAACGCTTATTCGGGGAAGACCTGGACAAATATATCCAGAGAATTTCCAGCGGTAAAAGTACACTTTTTTGCCGGTTAAAAATAGAGTTAGAGGTCCCTCTTTTAAGAGGCCTGCTTCTCCAGTCCCTAGGACATCGGCTGTGAAACAGTTCCGACGGCCTCCTCGGTCAAATCCCGGAGGTAAAAATCAGGGACAATTGCAGGGTAACAAGAAGCCCTGGAGCAGGAGAGGTACAAAACCTCCCCCAAAGTCAAATGCATGAAGGGTTGCCCCCACCCAATCGGGTGGGGGGAAGACTTCAGTTGTTCACAGAGACCTGGCGGGACACGATCCGAGACAGATGGGTGCTCTCCGCAGTAGATCTGGGATACAAATTGGAGTTAAAAAACTCCCCTCCTTCCCGCTTTATAAGGTCAAACGTGCCAAGGGATCCCCAGAAGAGAGGATCCCTCCTGTTGGCACTAGAACAATTATTGCTCCAAGCAGTAATTATAGAGGTTCCCCTGGAAGAATGGGGGTTCGGGTTTTACTCAAACCTCTTTACAGTCCCGAAGCCAAACGGGGACGTGAGGCCCATATTAAATCTAAAAGGGCTAAACAAATTCCTACATATCAGGACTTTCCGGATGGAGTCGATCCGGTCGGTAGCCACTGCCCTACAAGGGGAGGAATGGTTAGCCTCGATCGACATCAAAGATGCTTATTTGCACATTCCCATCTTTCCAGCCCACCAAAAATTTCTACGCTTTGCGGTAGAAGGGCGCCATTTTCAGTTCAGAGCCTTACCCTTCGGTCTGGCCACAGCACCAAGAGTGTTCACAAAAATTCTGGCCCCATTATTGGCCAATCTAAGAACACAAGGTGTAACGATAATGGCATATCTAGACGACTTGTTGCTGATAGACCACTCAGTGGAAAAACTAGAAGTGGTTGTTCACGAGACAATCAAGTATCTGGAATATCACGGTTGGATTATCAACCGAGACAAGTCAGCCCTAAAACCAGTCAAAAGTCTGGAATACTTCGGGCTAAGGATGGATTCAGACCAGAGAAAATTTTTCTTGCCTCAAGAAAAGGGGTCATCTTTGAGAGATTTGATCCACTTAGTGGGTTCAAAAAGACAGCCATCCATACGCCTGTGCATGAGGCTGCTGGGAAAAATGGTGGCATCATTCGAAGCAGTACCCTACGGTCAATTCCATTCAAGGAAGTTGCAAAGGGCCATACTGTCAGCCTGGAACAAAAAAGTTCAGGCTCTGGACTTACCAATGTCCTTGTCCCCTTCCGTTCGCAAGAGCCTCCGCTGGTGGTTGGTTCCCCAGAATCTGGAAAGAGGGAAATCCTTCAGTCCGATTTCCTGGAAGGTGGTCACTACAGATGCCAGCCTTATAGGCTGGGGAGCAGTGCTGGAGCAATGGTCTCTCCAGGGCAGATGGTCGGATGCGGAAAAGGCCCTGCCCATCAATCTCTTAGAGATACGAGCAGCCCGGTATGCCCTAGTAGCATGGACATCCAAACTCCAAGGGTCCCCTGTCAGAATTCAATCAGACAATGCCACAGCAGTGGCATATATCAATCGTCAGGGGGGCACCAGGAGTCGTGCAGCCCAAAGGGAAGTAAATTACATCCTGAGATGGGCAGAAAGATATGTCCCAGCCATATCTGCGGTATTCATTCCAGGAGTGGAGAATTGGAAGGCGGACTTTCTAAGTCGCCAACAATTATGCCCAGGGGAATGGTCCCTTCATCCCGAGGTTTTCCGGACAATATGTCAGCGGTGGGGAACACCGGATGTAGATCTGCTAGCATCCAGATTCAACACAAAAGTGGACAGGTTTGTCTCTTGGACAAGGGATCCCCTAGCTTGCGGCTCGGATGCCCTAGTGTTCCCTTGGGATCAGTTCAAGCTGATATATGCATTCCCACCGCCACAATTGTTACCTCGATTACTCCGCAGAATCCGGGTAGAAAAGAAACCAGTGATTCTGGTGGCTCCAGCGTGGCCCCGAAGAGCATGGTACGCGGAGATTGTAAAAATGTCTGTGGGGAGTCCTTGGACCCTCCCACATCGTCCGGACCTGCTTTCGCAAGGACCGATATACCACCCTTCCTTACCAGCCCTAGGTTTGACGGCCTGGCTATTGAAGCCCACATTCTAAAAAAGAGAGGGCTCTCTAATGCTGTGGTATCTACCATGATCAATGCCAGGAAGCCGGTATCCAGGCAGATCTACTATAGAATCTGGAAGGCGTACATCGCCTGGTGTGAGGCCAAGAAATGGCATCCACGTAAATACGTAATAGGTAGGATTCTGGACTTCCTACAATGGGCTGTAGATAGGAAGCTTGCCTTGAGTACTATCAAGGGTCAGATTTCGGCCTTGTCAATATTTTTTCAAAGGCCCTTGGCTTCGCATTCACTAGTCAAAGCCTTTATACAAGGAGTGATGCGTATTAGTCCTCCGGTTAATATTCCCATATGTCCATGGGATCTAAACTTGGTTCTGTCGGTTTTACAGAAACAACCATTTGAACCATTACAGCATATTTCCTTGGTGCTTCTCACCAGGAAATAGATTTTTCTAGTAGCCATTTGTTCGGCTAAAAGAGTGTCGGAATTAGCAGCTATGTCCTGTAAAGAGCCATATCTGGTTATCCATAAGGACAGAGTAGTATTACGTCCTCAGCCAGCCTTTCTTCCTAAGGTGGTATCGAGGTTTCATTTGAACCAAGATGTGGTTCTTCCTTCTTTTTTCCCCAGACCTACTTCGGTAGAGGAAAAGTTATTGCATTCTTTGGATGTAGTAAGAGCAGTTAAAGCTTATCTAAAAGCCACTGCTCAGATTCGCAGAACGGATACTTTGTTTATTCTGCCGGAAGGCCCCAGAAAGGGTCAGGCAGCGTCAAAATCTACTTTAGCCAGGTGGATTCGACAGGTCATAATGCAAGCCTATGGCTTGAGAAGGAGACCGCCTCCGTTCAAAGTTAGAGCGCACTCCACGAGAGCAGTTGGAACTTCATGGGCAGCGCATCACCAGGCCTCCCTGGCTCAAATCTGTAAGGCCGCAACATGGTCTTCAGTTCACACGTTTACTAGGTTCTACCAGGTGGACGTTAGAAGTCAGGAGGATGTCGCCTTTGGGCGCAGTGTGTTGCAGGCCGCAAAAGATCCTCATGTCTGATAGCGCTCAGCTTATATATGGTGTATCCCCCCCCTCATTTGGCATTGCTTTAGGACATCCCATTAGTAATGACTATGTCGCTCTGTGTCCCGTGATGTACGAGAAAGAAAATAGGATTTTTATAACAGCTTACCTGTAAAATCCTTTTCTTGGAGTACATCACGGGACACAGAGCTCCCGCCCCTCTTTGGGGACACTTATTGCTTTGCTACAAAACTGAGGTGCTCCCGGATGGGAGGGACTTATATAGGGGAGGGTACTTCCGGTTTTGGAAGTTGCCAGTGCCAGCACCTGACGGTATCTATATAACCCCATTAGTAATGACTATGTCGCTCTGTGTCCCGTGATGTACTCCAGGAAAAGGATTTTACAGGTAAGCTGTTATAAAAATCCTATTTCTTTATCGTACACCACGGGACACAGAGCTAGTCATTACATAATGGGTTAAGGGTCACCAGCGGTGATTGGACACTGGCACAACCAATGGAAGACAGTTCCCCTCCATATAACCCCTCCCATCAGGGAAGTACCTCAGTTTTTTCGCCAGTGTCGAAAGGTGTTGGACGCGTTAGGAGGTGCTAAAGGAAAGCTCTACCAAAGAGACCCTCTGGGGGTAAAAGAGCTATGCTTTCGGATCCATCCAAGACGCCTACAAAGGAGCTGAATCTGGATGGGATCCGGGCCTCATCCATGAGGCGTCGCCTGTAATGTCTCTCTTCGGAGGACTGGGCTCTAAGATCCAGCACTTTCGCTATTTCGCTATAAAGTCCTGGTAAGAGTCTTGTACAAGGCCCAGGGGAGAGGTATCCTTTAAATAGGAACCCATATCCCTGAAGGTTGGCACACATAGCCCACCGTGAAGGGTGAAGTTTGGTATCTGTCTGAAATCTTTCAGCAGAAAAACCTGCGGCGTGGATAAGGTGAGATTAGAAGGTCCATAACTAGGTTGGGACCTTTTTTCAAAAAGTGGATGTCTTCTTTTTTTCCACCACTGGGGGGAGTAAAGAGCTGAATATACTCACCTCACTCTGTTCAGTGTCGGCTTCGGCGAAGTACACTGCTCGTCACCTCCGCTGCTGAGCTTGCTGGGGCACCCCGATCCTCCTTTCGGTGGCCGACCAGACACCTGCAGATGCAGGTAAGTGGGAACAAAGGCTGATGAGAGTCCTCTCTCACTATGGCCACCGCCATAGCGCTAAGGGCCGCGCGCGCGGGAGCGTGCTTTATCGGAGGGGGGGGGCGAAGGCGTGCGCGGGCACGTGGCGCGCGCAGGCACAGAAATGGCGCCAAATTTAAAAGACTGTCAGTGTGAGAAGCACTGCAGCAGCAAGCAAGCTCGTTGGTTCTCTTATTCCTGGCAGAGAAACACAGCAGCTATACAGGGACGTAAGACTCCATGTGGTTGGATTGGGTACTTCCTAGAAGACATCCATGTTATGCATAGTTATGTGTTAAAAGTTGCATACTTAATGTATTTGCTAAACTAAACACGGTAGTATATGCATTTAGGTACCTTGTATTTTGTCTAAACAGTAAGCCTTCCAGGGGAAGTAATACGGACAAAAAGAGATAAGAAAGCACCACCGCCTGAGAGGAGGCTCTAACTGTGCTGACTCGGTACCTTTCTCTCCTGTGTTGCTAAATGCACCTGTTCAGGATGAGCCATTACCTCTGTCAGGTATGGCGGCTTCCCCAGTGAAGCCTGGGCCTGTATATGTCACTGAGGACACTTTATCAGCTGCCCTAAATAATCTGGAGGAAAAAATTGCTACCTTAATCGCTAAGTCCTCTAAAAAGGGACAATAAGCGAAGCAGGTCTCTTCCAGTATTGGACCTCCCTTCAGAAGTACCTGAGGGAGGAGGATGAGGAGGAGGAGGCTACATCAGCAGAGGATGAGGAGCCAGATTTTAAGGTCACAGGTACAATGCTATAGCAGTGCATTTAAGTTAACCTCTGCGGAGGTAACGGAATTACCTGTCTCCTCCCTAGGGTCATTAAGATCCCTGCAAGGTGCATGCTCCTTCCCGGTTCATCCGTTACTAGAGGATCTAATATATGCAAACTGGCAACATCCAGATAAGCGTTTCTCACCTCCAAAAAGGTTTAACATTCTTTATCCTATGGGGGAAAATTTTTTTTTTTAAAGAAATGGAGCCTGCCTGCGGTAGTTGCGGCTATTTCTTGTGTAAATAAAAACCTGACATGTCCGGTGGATAATGTACAAGGGTTTAAAAGATCCTTCTGAGAGGAAGTTGAAATCCTCCTTCCTTTTGGCCGGCTCAATTACCCAACCTGCAGTAGCAGCAGTCGGTATGGGTCAGGTCATCAGCCAACAGGTAAAGCAGGGGCTGAAGGAACTGCCTTCAGAGCAGGCTAGAAATAGGGAAAATTTGCCTAAAGCCTTATGCTTCACAGTGGATGCCATGAGAGATTCTATCATACAGGCATCACGCCTTACACTCCAGCTGGTACAGATGCGCAGAGTACTTTGGCTTAAGCATTGGTCAGCGGAGACCCCATGCAAAAAGCTGTTGGCAAGTTCCCGTTCCATGGCGAATGCCTATTTGGGGAAGATTTAGAAAAATATATACAGAAGATCAAGTGGTAAAACGACTTTTACCTGAGAGAAAGAAAAACAAGAGATCTTGTTTTAAACGCTCTCTCCCCAGCTCCCGGGAAATCTGACTCCAACCAGTGGCGGCGGCCTGTTTTAGCCGCCCACAGGCAAAAAAGCTCAGAAGAACAAGAAGCCGTGGGGTACAAGAGCTAATAAGCAAGCCCCCAAAGCCTCTCAGTGAAGGGGCGCCCCCGCTCGGCCGAGTGGGAGGAAGGCTTTGTCAGTTCTGAGCAACTTGGTGGTCAGAAATCCAGGACAATTGGGTAGTATCCACAATATCCTCAGGGTACAAACTGGAATTTCGAGAGATCCCATCTTCTCAATTCCGAGGTTCAAGACTCTCCAAGGATCCACAAAAAAGAGAATCCTTCTTCAAAGGTTTGAATCACTTAATGGCTCAAGGGGTAGATACCCCAAAAAGAGCGAGGTTCAGGTTTTTACTCAAACCTCTTTGTGATTCCAAAGCCAAATGGAGATGTCAGACCCATCCTGGATCTAAAATCCCTAAATCGGTTCCTGAACGATCGCCATTTTCGAATGGAAACGATCCGATCCGTGGCCGCCACTTTAAAGGGCGGAAAATTCATGGCGCCCATAGATATCAAGGACGCACATTTACACATACCCATCCTCCCCGCTCACCAAAGATTCCTAAGGTTTGCGGTAGAAGATCGCCACTTTCAATTTGTGGCTCTGCCGTTTGGTGTAGCCACCGCGCCCATAGTATTCACAAAGGTGCTAGCTCCTCTGTTAGCAAACCTAAGAACACGGGGCATTGCGGTAACAGCCTATCTGGACGATCTACTAGTAATAGATCAGTCAAAGGACGGATTGGGTCACGCTGTACACACTACAGTAGGATACCTGGAGCATTTAGGATGGATTATAGATTTACAAAAATCCTCTCTCCAGGCCCAAAGAAGGATAGGGTACCTGGGCATGATCATAGATACAGCCCAAAACGGGGTATACCTGCCAGAACCGAAGATACAGTCTCTGAAAGACCTGATCCACAAGGTCAAAGCAAACAAGAGGCCGTCTATTCGCCTTTGCATGAGACTATTGGGAAAGATGGTAGCCTCCTTCGAGGCGGTCCCTTACGCCCAGTTTCATTCGAGACTACTTCAAGGCAATATTTTAGCTTCCTTGAACATGAAGAGCCAAGCTCCTGATATACCCATGCGCCTGTCCTCACAAGTACGCCACAGCTTCGATTGGTGGCTAGAAGCCAGGAATTTACGGAAGGGAAAGTCCTTCCTCCCAGTGGCCTGGAAGGTGGTATCTAGGGATGCCAGCCTATCGGACTGGGGTGCAGTATTCGAGCAGGCTTCTACCCAGGGAACCTGGGCCAAGACTCAGGGGATCCTGCCCATCAATGTGCTAGAGATCCGGGCGGTATATCTAGCCCTCAAAACCTGGACATACAGGTTACAGGGCTACCCAGTTCGGGTTCAATCCGACAATGCTACTGCAGTAGCTTACATCAATCACCAAGGAGGCACCCGCAGTCGGGCAGCCCAAAGAGAGGTGAACCGGATCCTGGCATGGGCAGAAGAGCATGTACCTTGCCTTTCTGCAATCTTCATTCCAGGGATGGAAAATTGGCAAGCAGACTACCTGAGTCGTCAGCAGCTGCTACCAGGGAGTGGTCTCTTCACCCCGAGATCTTTCAGGCCATATGTCTGAGATGGGGAAACCCAGATGTAGACCTGCTAGCTGCCAGGTTCAACAAGAAATTGGACAACTTTGTGTCCAGAACGAGAGATCCTCTAGCCTACGGGACAGACGCTCTAATAATACAGACGCTCTAATAACTCCATGGAATCAGTTCTCACTGATCTAGGCATTCCCTCCGATCCCTCTTCTACAAAGACTGCTTCGCAGGATCAAGGAGGAGGGAATACCAGTAATCCTAGTGGCCCCAAACTGGCCCAGGAGGCCTGGGTACGCCGAGATTGTAAAAACGGCGATAGGAAGGCCCTGGAAGTTTCCACTCCGACACGACCTGCTGTCACAGGGTCCAGTATTCCACCCTTCCTTACAAAGGCTAAAGTTGACGGCCTGGCTGCTGAGACCCACATTTTTAAAAAGAGAGGGGTCTCTGGTCTGGCTCTTTCTACGCTCATTAATGCTAGAAAGCCAGCCTCCAGACTCATCTATCAGAGAGTCTGGAGAGCATACGTTTCCTGGTGTGAATCCAGATGTTGGAATCCTCAGAAGTATGAAATAAGTAGGATTCTTGCTTTTTGCCAGTTAGGAGTGGATATGAATTTAGCCCTTAGCACCATCAAAGGGCAAATATCGGCTCTATCAGTCTTCTTTCAGAGACCATTGGCATCTCACTCCCTAGTTCGGACATTCATTAAGGGGGTACTGAGGATAAATCCTCCAGTTAGGACTCCCTTGTGTCCATGGGATTTGAATTTGGTATTGTCAGTGTTGCAAAAGCAACCTTTTGAACCTATTCGCCATATTCCTTTAATTATATTAAGTAGGAAGTTGGCCTTTCTGATTGCTATAGCTTCTGCTAGGAGAGTATCAGAGCTAGCAGCTCTTTCTTGTAAAGAGCCTTATCTAATTTGTCACAAGGACAAAATCGTACTACGACCCCATCCGGCTTTTCTACCTAAGGTGGTGTCGGCTTTTCACTTGAATCAAGACATTGTTCTGCCTTCCTTTTTTCCAAACCCGCGGACGGCGGGGGAAAAATTATTACACTCTCTAGATCCAGTGAGAGCGGTAAAGGTGTATCTGCAAGCAACCGCTCAGATACGTAAAACAGATGTTTTTGTTTATTTTACCAGATGGGCCCAAGAAGGGCCAAGTGGTATCAAAATCCACCATTTCCAGGTGGATTAGACAAGTAATTATTCAAGCTTATGGTTTAAAGAACAGGACTCCTCCTTTTCCTGTTAAGGCGCACTCTACCAGGGCGATAGGTGCTTCATGGGCAGTGCACCACCAGGCTTCGATGGCTCAGATCTGTAAAGCTGCAACTTGGTCTTCAGTCCATACATTTTCCAAATTCTATCAAATAGATGTGAAAGGACATGAGGATTCCGCCTTCGGGCGAAGTGTGCTGCAGGCAGCAGTATAGGACTTCTGGTCCGCAAGCGGCCTGTTTTGATCTGTGTCTCCCCCCCTTCATATGAGCATTGCTCTGGGACGTCCCATTATGTAATGACTAGCTCTGTGTCCCGTGGTGTACGATAAAGAAAATAGGATTTTTATAACAGCTTACCTGTAAAATCCTTTTCTTGGAGTACACCACGGGACACAGAGGTCCCCCCCTTCTTATGGGAACCTTACTGCTTTGCTACAAAACTGAGGTACTTCCCTGATGGGAGGGGTTATATGGAGGGGAACTGTCTTCCATTGGTTGTGCCAGTGTCCAATCACCGCTGGTGACCCTTAACCCATTATGTAATGACTAGCTCGGTGTCCCGTGGTGTACTCCAAGAAAAGGATTTTACAGGTAAGCTGTTATAAAAATCCTATTTTTTTTTTTTTGTTTGTTTAATTTTTTATTTATTTATTTATTTATTTATTTTTTTCCTCCACCCTGACGTTGTAATAAAGCTGCTTTTCTGATTTTAGTAACTATAGTTCTAGAGGGGAGCCCAAATGTGTGATGGTATGAGTTCCCTGTACCCTGTTCTACATCTATAGTTCATATGTGAATTTTAAAAAGAGTGGTAAATATAAACTAACTATGTTTTTGGGAACAAAAAAATTAATCTAATCCACTCTTAGATTAACACAAGAGAAATATATCCTGCATATACCTTTAGAGGTTGAATCTGGTACATATCATCAGACTCAGAGATCAACTTTTTTTAATTTAAAGAACATTAAAAAACAAACAAAAAACCCCAACTAAAATGCTGTTTTGCATATTTTCATAAGTTTTTGTAATATACTATGCATTACCGATTCCTTTGTCAGGGGCAGGTAGCTTGATACAAGCTACCTGCACCTGCTGTCACTTATGCTGGCCATACACAAACAAACTTCTCCTTCAAATTAAATGTTCTAAACGTTAGTGGGGTCAAATCCAAGTTAATTTTGACCACAGTGACGGTTAAATTTAAAGGAGCAGACTAGAAAACTTGACTTCTCTAATACATTTCTGGACAGTATGTAGTTTTCATTCAGAAATTACATTTCATTTTAAAAGTGAATGTTGAAAGCAAGTGAAATTTATCGTGTAGTAGAGTGCCCCTATAGCAAGGCCCTTCTGCCTTTTTAGAATCACTCACTTCATTCTGCCCAGGACTACATGTCCCTACGAGGCATTGCTCCTTTCACAAGTTCTCAGGCACTTGCTGACATGTATGAATGGTGTACTGAGCTGTATGTGTGCTGCACTTCATAATCCAATTATGTTGATTAGTTGTTTCAGCCCTAATGCACAGTATATTTTGGCAAACTTGCCTGCGAAAGGGCCTCTCCAGTGATATGATTGCCATGATTTTTCCTTGTAGCTCTGATGCCGTTTACATGTGCACCTTCAGACAATGTTGCAATCGGCTGCTGTAATGGCCAGCTTTCTGATATGAATTGGGACCTATTAGCGGCTAATCGTTATCCTTAATTTTATCTTATTAGCCCGAGCCACCTGCTGTGACCAGAGTTAACAGACCAGCAGCCAAAATGGATGCTCCAGTTCCTTCTACTCGTTCTCGTCCTGTACAGGTAGGTTCTGGGGTGCCGGGGCGGGGAGAGGTAGAGAGTAAGACCCCTTTCACACTGGTGTGCTTTTCAGATCTTTTTCTACTTTTAGTAGTGCTAAAAATAGCACCTGCAAAACTCCTCTCATGCCTCCCCCCAGTGTGAAAATCCAAGTGCTTTCACACTGGGGCGGTGCGCTTGCATTACGGGGAAAAAATTCCTGCAAGCAGCATCTTTGGGGCGGTGTATACACCACCCCTGCCATTGAAGTCAATGGGCGGCGCTGCCAAAGCGCTTTGGCAATAGCGTTTTTAACCCTTTCATTGGCCGTAGGGGTGCAACGGATCAAACTCACGGATCGGATCGATCCTCGGATCAGAGTCATGGATTGGATCAGCAAAAAGACAAAAAAATTAAATCTTGTTACACCCACCGGAGTTTTCGATTTCACAGTTATTTTCTGCTGCACTTAAGGTTCCTAAGAGCACAGTGGCCTCCATAATCCTTAAATGGAAGATGTTTGGGATGACCAGAACCCTTCCTAGAGCTGGCCGTCCGACCAAGCTGAGCTATCGGGGGGGAGAAGAGCCTTGGTGAGGGAGGTAAAGAAGAACCCAAAGATCACTGTGGCTGAGCTCCAGAGATGCAATCGGGAGATGGGAGAAAGTTGTAGAAAGTCGACCATTACTGCAGCCCTCCACCAGTCGGGGCTTTATGGCAGAGTGGCCCGACGAAAGCCTCTCCTCAGTGCAAGACACATGAAAGCCTGCATGGAGTTTGCTAAAAAAAACACCTGAAGGACTCCAAGGTGGTGAGAAATGAGATTCTCTGGTCTGATGAGACCAAGATAGAACTTTTTGGTCTTAATTCTAAGTGGTATGTGTGGAGAAAACCAGGCACTGCTCATCACCTGTCCAATACAGTCCCAACAGTGAAGCATGGTGGTGGCAGCATCATGCTGTGGGGGTGTTTTTTCAGCTGCAGGGACAGAACGACTGGTTGCAATCGAGGGAAAGATGAATGCAGCCAAGTACAGGGATATCCTGGACGAAAACCTTCTCCAGAGTGCTCAGGACCTCAGACTGGGCCGAAGGTTTACCTTCCAACAAGACAATGACCCTAAGCACACAGCTAAAATAATGGAGTGGCTTCACAACAGCTCCGTGACTGTTCTTGAATGGCCCAGCCAGAGCCCTGACTTAAACCCAATTGAGCATCTCGGGAGAGACCTAAAAATGGCTGTCCACCAACGTTTACCATCCAACCTGACAGAACTGGAGAGGATCTGCAAGGAGGAATGGCAGAGGATCCCCAAATCCAGGTGTGAAAAACTTGTTGCATCTTTCCCAAAAAGACTCATGGCTGTATTAGATCAAAAGGGTGCTTCTACTAAATACCGAGCAAAGGGTCTGAATACTTTAAACCATGTGATATTTCATTTTTTCTTTTTTAATAAATCTGCAAAAATGTCAACAATTCTGTGTTTTTCTAAATGTTAAATGTGAAAATCAGAGGTGTTCTGTCACATTAGCAAGCATGTAAGGTTTGCTGCTGCTTTTAAAATTTAACATGTAAACAGTCCGTTGGATTTCCAAATGTATTTAAGCTTATAAGCTCCATTTTTGTGTTTGAAAATAACTGAAATCTAAAAATCTGTTGGGTATAACAAGATGTCCGCTTGGCCCCTTCTCACCATCATTACTGTGCAGGAGTGTGGGGTGGAGCAAGATGGCGGTGACGAAACGTCACTACAGCGGCCGCCTCTGGGTGTACCAAGATGGCCGGAGCTAGGCCTTTCCTATGACCGAGGCTCGAGCGCTCTGGATCGCGTGGTGTGCCGATCCGAACGGGTCACCCTGTTCAGATCACGGATCGGTGACGATTCGTTGCACCGCTAATTGGCCACTAGCGGGGCTTAAAAGCGCTGCTAAAACTAGTGGCGCTTTACCGCTGACGCCCCAGTGTAAAAGTAGCGTTAGCTTTCACTCAACCTTTTCTAAGTGTTCCTATAACATGCTAAATCTTTTTTTTTTTTTATTTTTTTTTTTGTTTCACTTTGAACTGTCTGCCCCCAGGACTTTTGTTGTACCATGTGACAGCATTCCCACTGTATTTTCCTATATTGGTAGTCTCTCTCCAGTGATGCGATTTTCCCTTGTCGCTCTGTCATTTACAGGTTCACATTCAGGCGATGATATAGATGGATATATAGATATATATATATATCTATATATCTCTAATTGACTGTAATGACCAACTTGATAATATGGATGGGAACCATTAGTGATTAACTGGTATCCTTTGAAATTATTATTTTTGTTTTTTTAAGACCATGCCACCTGCTGTGACTAGAGTTACCAGATCAGCAGCCAAAATAGAAGCTCCTGTTCATAAACCTCTTTCTCGGCCTGCACAGGTAAGTTTTTTAGGGTATTTTTATGGTGGGTGTGTTGTGTGTTGTGTTTTTTTTTTTTTTTTCCCCTCTCTCTACTCGGTTGTGCTCATTGTTGCAGGTGTCTGTGGAAAACAAAATATCTGACCAAACTGCTTCAAATGGACGTGGACAAAAGTCTGCCCCAAAAAAGAATGAGAAGGAAAACAAAGGTAATATGGGCGATGGCTGGTTCCTCCCTTTCTTTTTCTTTTTTTTTTTTTCCCTCATGGCTCTCGTATAAATGATCTTATTTAAAATCCACAATGACTATCTAACCAAATGGTAATTTTTGCAGAATACTTTGTGTGTGGTGGTCCCTCGCTCCAGGCCAGGGCACAATATTGTGTATTTATATGGATCAAACTTTTTGTCCTCCATTTCCCTTTTTCAGTCACCACTATTCCATCTGCCAGGACTACAAGAGCAACAGCAGCTATAGCTGCCAAGAGTCGGCTTCCAACAGTAAAGGCAATAAACACTTCAGGTAACTTAATTGAAAGCAGTAGTCTTTCTGAGGTTGCATATGCAGTTTGTACTGGCTAATAACACAGGATGTTTGTGCCTGGAGTTTTATTTTTTATTACTATTATATCATATCACAATTTTGTGTACATGAAAGTCTTTGTTAATAATCACTGTTTTCACCAGCGCAGTATTTTTGTGTTTTTAGTAGTGGTCAAGCCTCAAACAACCAAGGAGAACTCTGAACAGGAATCTGCTTTAATAGAACCAAAGGTAATGGTTCTGTATTACACACATGATCATGTCCAATTAGTTCTTGTTGTAGCATTGAATGCATCTGTCATGCTGTCAGGGTTTTTTTTTTTTTTTCGCCATTCTGTAAAAATGCTACTGTGGAGGAAAGCTGTTTATTATTTGAGATCATTACTTCCTAATGTACATGACAAAATCGTCTGTTCTGACATCGCAAGCTCCCTGGACACTTAAAGTGGTTATAAACCCACCTATGCAACTTGCACCTATAGGTAAGCCTAGATTAAAGCTTACCCGTAGGTGCAAGAAATATCTCCTAAACCTACACGGTTTAGGAGATATTTGCTAAAAATTACATGCATCGGTGTCTACAGCGCATGCACGCCGTAGATAACGGCGCATTCATAGGGTTAATCCCATTCACAAATCCAGGTTAGCTGGATTTGAGGGCGCATGCGCGGAGTCACGTCTTCGCCGCTCCGGGCAAACACAGCGCCGGAGCGGTGCTGTGATTGGCTGGAGCGGCGATATCCAGAAGTAACCTTCCATCTATCGCCGCAGCGATGGCTGAAGAGGGAGACGAGGACGGCTTCGGGGGCCCCGATCTAAGGTAAGTGATGCATAATGAGCTAGTATGCTAGTCATACTAGCTCATTAGGCCTTTGTCTTGCAGGTTGTTTTAAAAAAAAAAAAAATTTAGTGTCCATCTATTAAATCAGCAGCTACATTAACTGGCAGGAACACCAAGGAATTACAAGGAAGCAATACCGAGAGAACAGAATGCTTTCTCATACAAGTACATGGTACAGCAGACATATCAGGAATATGACGTGTTGGGGTAACAAACTCTTTAGTATAGCTGGCAATCATACTGCAATCCTTAAAGTTACTTCAGCTGAACTTGAGTAGGTGAGGGGTAAAGCCCCTGTTGAGTAATCTTGGCTTATTAAGTCTCTCCAGCAGCAGAACAAACTAGTAAATGGTAAAAGCTTTACTTCTCCCCCTTTTTTTTTTTTTTTTTCTTTGTTTCTTTAAAGCCTGCGGTACTTAACCAAGAGAAATCTGAAAAGTTTAAACCAGAGGTTGTTTTGAAAGAAAAGCCAAAGCCAGCTATTACCATCAAAGTGACAGCTTTAGAAAGTGAGATCCTTACAAAGACCACCGTACGAGAAGAAAGAAAGCCGTCCTTTGCTCCAGAGAATTTTGAGTTTCAACCATTGACTGGACTGTCAACTTTCAAGTTTCAGCCATTGACTCCCAAAAGAGCCAATGCTTTCTTCACGCCAACTTTAACATGGAGTCCTGTTGATGGTAAAAGGTAGGTAATAATTGGGTGCTAAATATTTTTAAAATGTTTAAAGGAAACCTATCCTGAGATAAAACATGGCTGTCATGCTGGTTTTCTGCCTTTTTTTTTTTTAAATGTTTTTAAGTTTTTCAGACTTGCATAGCAGAAAGTCCTTTTCGCATATCGGCACACTTGTCCAAGGTTTACATTGTATAGGAGCTAGGTATACACAAATACTAAAAAATTCGCTACCAACAAATACGTGCAAAAATCAAAGTGCAGACTGAAATACAATTAATACAAAAAAAGTCCCAAGAAAAAATATCAATTGGTGTCCCAATAAACACAAAAAGAAAAAACTGTGAAGTGACTGTAAATAGGTTGTGAGGTGACTCGCTGCATTCAAAACTTCATACAAAAGGAAATTGTAGCAGGGAAGGGTAGGAATCTTCTTCCAACAATAGAAACTGTGAAGTGACTGTAAATAGGTTGTGAGGTGACTCGCTGCA
Source organism: Rana muscosa (assembly GCA_029206835.1). NCBI lineage: Eukaryota > Metazoa > Chordata > Amphibia > Anura > Ranidae > Rana > Rana muscosa. Next base: position 171,346,347 of record CM055126.1, read on the forward strand.
TTCAAAACTTTATACAAAAGGAAATTGTAGCAGGGAAGGGTTGGAATCTTCCTCCAAAGGTTATCCAGCCAGATGACAGAAAATGGAAAGAGTGGGGGCTTACCGACTCCGGTGGATCTCTATTACGGAGATCATACAGGCTCAGCACATCAGAAGCATCCGTCCTGCAGCAGGTCCGCTCTCTCCCTTGGATCGTTCAGGGACACAATTTCCTTGTAATTAGGATCGATTTCCCAATGATTCAGTATGGGTATCAAAAAAGAGATAAATGGAGACTCATGGTGCAGTATATCAAAAAAAGGGTCCTTTTATTAAAATAACAGGAGCTGACATCCAGAGTCTCAGAACAAATGTTTTAAAAAACGCGGTTAGGATAAGACAACCAGCCGCGGCTCAGGCCACTGGGCTGGAGCGTGGTGACGTCAGAGATGATTGCTTCGCCCGTGCATCTGCGGCGCTGCACCGATTACAAAAAGTAGTTTCTGTACTACTTTTTGCGATTTCAGCCGCGATTTACATTGACATCTGTTTCAGATGTCTTTGAAATCGGGACTGCCAGCAGGAGTGAAATCGTGCGAGTTCAGCTGAACTCGCAGGCTTCACTCCCGCAGCCCCAGTGTGAACGTGGGCTTTCTCTTATCAAAACGCGCACCCCCTCTATGGAGCACAGATGAAAACTGGACAGGTCTGATAATACGGTTTGGGATTAACCCAAAACTTCATATTTTGCAACTTGCCAATAGCATGTGGTGGGAATGGAAATTTTTTGATCTATCGAAAGCCAGTGCGGAGTAGTTTTGACAAATTGAAAGTAATTTTCTTTTACTGGAAATGTGATGCAGTGTGTATAAATGTATTATGCTTGGAAATGTACAGCTTTAAAATAACAATGTAAAAGAACAAGGACTGTGTATATATTAACCACTTAAGCCCCGGACCATTTGGTAGCTAGAGGACCAGAGGTGAATTCAGAATTTTGCACTGCGCTGCTTTAACTGTAAATTGTGCGGACATGCAATGTTGTACCCAAACGAAATTTGCGTCCTTTTCTTCCCACAAATAGAGCTTTCTTTTAATGGTATTTGATTGCCTCTGCGATTTTTATTTTTTGCGATATAAACGGAAAAAGACCGAAAATTTTGAAAAAAAATGATATTTTCTACTTTTTATTATAAGAAAAATCGAATAAACTCAATTTTAGTCATACATTTAGGCCAAAATGTATTCAGCCACATGTCTTTAGTAAAAAAAATGTCAATAAGCGTATATTTATTGGTTTGCGCAAAAGTTATAGCGTTTACAAACTAGGGTACATTTTCTGGAATTTACACAGCTTTTAATTTATGACTGCCTATCTCATTTCTTGAGGTGCTAAAATGACAGGGCAGTACAAAACCCCCCCAAATGACCCCATTTTAGAAAGTAGACACCCCAAGGAAATTGCTGAGAGGCCTGTTGAGCCCATTGAATATTTTTTTTTTTTTGTCCCAAGTGATTGAATAATGACAAAAAAAAATAAAAAAATTACAAAAAGTTGTCACTAAATGATATATTGCTCACACATGCCATGGTTATATGTGGAATTGCACCCCAAAATACATTCTGCTGCTTCTCCTGAGTACGGGGATACCACATGTGTGGGACTTTTTAGGAGCCTAGCCACGTACGGGACCCTGAAAACCAAGCACCGCCTCCAGGATTTCTAAGGGCGCAAATTTTTGATTTCACTCCTCACTACCTATCACAGTTTTGAAGGCCATAAAATGCCAAAATAGCACAAAACCCCCCCAAATGACCCCATTTTGGAAAGTAGACACCCCAAGCTGTTTGCTGAGAGGCATGGTGAGTATTTTACAGCTCTCATTTGTTTTTGAAAATGAAGAAAGAACATTTTTTTTTTTTTTTCTTTTTTTTTTCAATTTTCAAAACTTTGACAAAAAACGAGATCTGCAAAATACTCACAATACCTCTCAGCAAATAGCTTGGGGTGTCTACTTTCCAAAATGGGGTCATTTGGGGGGGGTTTTGTGCCATCTGGGCATTCCATGGCCTCCGAAACTGTGATAGGCAGTGAGAAGTGAAATCAAAAATTTACACCCTTAGAAAGCCTGAAGGCGGTGATTGGTTTTTGGGGTCCCGTACGTGGCTAGGCTCCCAAAAAGTCTCACACATGTGGTATCCCCGTACTCAGGAGAAGCAACAGAATGTATTTTGGGGTGTAATTCCACATATGCCCATGGCATGTTTGAGCAATAAATCATTTAGTGACAACTTTGTGCAAAAAATAAAATAAAAATAAAAATTTATTTTTTCCGCAACTTGTGTCAACATATAAAATATTCCATGGACTCGACATGCCTCTCAGTATATAGCTTGGGGTGTCTACTTTCCAAAATGGGGTCATTTGGGGGGGGTTTGAACTGTTCTGGCATTTTATACACAACATTAGGAAGCTTACATCCACTCTTCTAACCACTTGAAGACAAAGCACTTTTTGACACTTTTTGTTTACATGAAAACATATTTTTTTTTGCAAGAAAATTATGTTGAACCCCCAAACATTATATATATTTTTAAAGCAAAGGCCCTACAGAATAAAATGGTGGGTGTTGCATTTTTTTTTTCTACACAGTATTTGCGCAGCGATTTTTCAAACGCATTTTTTGGGGAAAAAAATACACTTTTTTAAATTTTAATGCACTAAAACACACTATATTGCCCAAATGTTTGATGAAATAAAAAATATGATCTTAGGCCGAGTACATAGATACCAAACACGACATGCTTTAAAATTTCGCACAAACGCGCATTAGCGACAAACTACATACATTTTTAAAAGCCTTTAAAAGCATTTACAGGTTACCCCGTTAGATTTACAGAGGAGGTCTACTGCTAAAATTACTGCCCTCGATCTGACCTTCGCGGTGATACCTCACATGCATGGTGCAATTGCCGTTTACATATGACGCCAGACCGACGCTTGCGTTCGCCATTGGGCAAGAGCAGGGCAGGACAGGGGTGCTTTTTTTTTTTTTTTTATTATTAATTTTGCTTTTTTATTTTATTTTTAAACTGTTGCTTCCATATTTATTTATTTTTATCACTTTTATTGTTATCTCAGGGAATGTAAATATCCCCTATGATAGCAATAGGTAATGACAGGTACTCTTTTTTGAAAAAACTGGGGTCTATTGGACCCTAGATCTTTCCTCTGCCCTCAAAGCATCTGACCACACCAAGATCGGTGTGATAAAATGCTTTCCCAATGGCGCTTTTTATATCCGGGGGGGTGGGGGCATTCCCTCCCACTGCTTGTAAAAGCAGTCCAGAGGCTAATTAGCCACTAGGATTGCTTTTACATGAAAGCCGGCCGCTGGCTGAAAAGAATGATACCAAGATGATACCTAAACCCGCAGGCATCATTCTGGTATAAACATTCAAAGTCCAGCAACATACCAGTACGTTGCTGGTCCTTGTTGGACATGTATTGTAATCTTTTTTTTCATGCAGCCTGTTGGCTGAACGAAAAAGAAAGATTGGTCGGTGGGTATGCCCACCATTAGAATACCGCCCTTCATCCACCCACTTCCAATGATGGGCATACATGCACCATTTATATATGCCGAAGCATGGGGGCATCTTCTCGCAAAAGTTATGCCGCGTACACATGGTCAGACTTTTCCACGGGCAAGCCTCCGTCGGAATTTCGACCGTATGTACGCGGCATTAGTAGCAAAATCGCTCCTCCGCTCCTGCTGCCCCAATGCTTCGGCATATATGCTTTTTTTTTTTTTTTTTAACTGTGGTGGTGAAATTACCTCCTACAGCACTGGAGTCGCAGGGATCAGGCCTGTCTCTGCGAACGCTGCAGTTATGTGTGTTGTGTTTTGTAAGTGACAGTGATCGATCGATACTGCACTTCGGTGGCCTGGGCTGGATGGAGGGGAAAAACGCAGGTGCTAGCAGGTATCTGGGCTGATCCCGCTAACACTGCGTTTTTGGGAACCCTAAACTGCTGGGGACGCTAGTATAGATCTGATCAGATCAGATATTGAGCTGATCAGATACTATACCACTAAGGGGGGTGGGTGTTGGCGCTACTGGCACTAACCTGACCCTGCCTGGGGTGTGTCGCAGACCCTCTCTGACGCTAAAACCTAACTGATATCACCCGCCGGGCGATCAGGGGGTTAAACCTTTATTGGGTTATATACGGCGGGTGCCCTGACACTATAAAAAGCAAACTAACTAACCAGCGTCACCCGTAACACTTATATGATGATCAGTGGTGAAAGGGTTAACTAGGGGCAATTAGGGGGTTAAAACCTTTATTAGGGTAATATATGGGGGTACCTGACGCTATATAAAAACCTGACGGCGAACCTAAAAAAAAATTACTGGCTACCTATCGGCATCACCGACACTAAGACAACGATCATAAAAACGATTGCTTAGCGACAGTGGTGATAGGGGGTGAAAGGGTTACCTGGGGGGCGGTCAGGGGGTTAAACCTTTATTAGATAATATATAGGGGTACCTGACGCTATAAAAACCTGCGGCGAACCTAAAAAAAATTACTGGCTACCGATCAGCATCACCAACGCTAAGACATCGATCAGAAAAATGATCGCATAGCCACGGCGGTGCTAGGGGGTGAAAGGGTTACCTGGGGGGTGATCAAGGGGGTTAAACCTTTATTAGGTAATATATGGGGGTACCCGACGCTATAAAAACCTGCGGCGAACCTAAAAAAAATTACTGGCTACCGATCAGCATCACCGACGCTAAGACATCGATCAGAAAAATGATTGCTTAGTGACAGTGGTGATATGGGGTGAAAGGGTTACCTGGGGGGTGATCAGGGGGTTAAACCTTTATTAGGGGGGGGTTAGGGGGCTACACTGGACCTAAGACTAAACTTTGGTAACATTTTTACAGTCACAAATGTCACTGATTGCAGTGATCACTAAATAAATGGTCACTGCAATCAGTGACACTGTGGCTGGGGGGGGGGCTGGGGGGTGATCTGGGGGGGCGATTTATGTGCCTATGTGTCCTGGTGTCAGTGTAGTGTTGTGTGTACTAACCTGGCATCTTCTCCTGTACGGCGCTCGGTATATGTGAGCGCCCCAGGAGAGATGACATCACTTCCTCCCTCCTTCCTGGCAGGCAGGGGAAGCTCTCTCATTCGCCGGGAGCGATCGAGAGGGGGTGGCCGGAATCGAACGGCCGTCCCCTCATGCCGGATCGCTCCCGAAGGTAAAACGACCGCTCACTGTAAAGAAGGGGGGTCCGATCGGACCCCCCAACTATACAAAGGCAATCACGTATATATACGTGATTGTGCCTGTCGGTGCCATTCTGCTGACGTATATTTACAGTGGGCGGTCGTTAAGTGGTTAAGAACTATACATGGCAATAGGTAACCACCCCATTTCCCTAATAATAATTTATAATCTTTCTGCCAATATGCATTTTCAGTTCTTGCCCATGCTAATCCAGAAGCATACATTGCTCAAGCTTGATCAGTTTTCTCCTAATTTTTCAGTTGTCAATCTGTAAGCGCAAGGATTGGCTATTTTTGTGATGTAGTGGTTTACTTGAAGATGCTGCTGGTGAAGAAACTCTTTGCTAAAAGTGGAGAGTGCAAAGCCTGGTGCAGCTGTACTTTGTAGCCAATCTGCTTCTAACTTCAGTTTGTTCAAGTCTGCTTTGGGCAAAAAAACAAACAAACCTGGAAGCTGGATTGGCTTCTATGCAGTAAATCGACCCCTTTTGTGGTGCTCCAGAAGAAGCAGGAATAGCTACTTGCACTTTCATTATGGTCCTCATTTCTTTGTGTGTGTGTTTTTTTTGTTTTGTTTTGTTTTGTTTTGTTTGTTTGTTTTCTTTAGTTTTTCCTCCTGTATTAGAGTGCCCCCACTTTGGATGAGTGAGAACAGGGAAAACACCAGCATTGTCAGTTCAGGGGGGAGAGAAGTGTTGAATGGACTAGCAGATTTAAATACACTAATAAATTTAAGCAAAACTTTAGAGCTCAGTTAGTCAGCTCACCCAGTTACAGTAAACCGTTTTTGTGTGTAGGTTTTACATAACAAAAAAAAAACTGCCTATCCAATGGTAAATGGTTTATCTCACCTATGTTAAAATATACATTCTGCTGGAGAGCTTTTTCTTCTAAAAACAGACTTTCTTGCAGCTGAAAGTAGAAGAAATGAAGCCCCAAAATCGCTAATGCAGCCATTATATCTAAGAATTGATGAGCTTTGATGTAATATAGGTTCATGCTTTTGTGTTTAACCACTTCACACCACCATATAACAGAATGACGTGTGCAAAGTGGTTATGTTTTCCTGACTGGATGTCATATGCATATGACGTCCAGCAGGACAAGCCACTATCGTGCGTGGGGATCGTTGGTGTGTCACTCTGACACACCGCAACTCCGATCATGGTAAGGAGCCTATGATGTAGGCTCTTTACCGGCATTTCCTGGTTACACACTGGTCACAGCAGATCACGTGGTAACCGGCTTTCCTCGGTTCGTGCTGACAGCCAATCAGCGGGTCTCCTGTGGGAGGGGGGGCCGTCGGGGCATTTATGATCAGCTCAGCCCCCATTAGAGGTGCCCACCACATGTGCCTGTCGGCATCCATCAGTGCCCGTCAGCGAAGGAGAAACCATACGTTTTTAACCGAAACGAATAAAAAACATTTTTTCTTTATTTTTTTTTTTTTATTATTTTAGAGAAAAAAAACCCTAGTGGTGATCAAATGCCACCAAAAGAAAGCTCTATTTGTGGGAAAATTATAAAAATGTAGTTTGAGTACAGTGTTGCATGACCGGGCAATTGTCATTCAAAATGTGCAGTTGCTGAAAGCTGGAAATTGTCCTGAGCAGGCTGCTCACGCCTCCACAGCCCAGCGCTCCAGAGAGCTGTGACTGACAGTCACCATCTCTCTGCTTGGGGAGCTCTGAGAACCGAGCAATCAGCGGTGTTTGATCTCTCGGTTCTCAGTGTTAGAGCCGGCAGGGGACAGATGCAGCATTGTTCCAGCTGGGTAAGTATGATTCTAAAAGAAAACCCAATTCTCATACTCTTACCCCCTTCATGCCCTGGCCAATTTTCAGCTTTCTGTAGCACTTTGAATGACAATTGTGTGGTCATGCAACACTGTAACCAAATGTTTTTGTTCCCCAACAAATAGAGCTTTCTCTTGGTGGTATATGGGGGGTCACCTACACATTAGTGTTGCTTATTGAAGTGTATTACATTGCTATAAGCAAGCATTTTACTGAAAAACTAAACTTTTTTTTTTTTTTGGTGATTTAAAGCTAATCGCTGTGATTTGTCACATGGTACCGGCAGTGAGTCGGTACTCTGAGCAGTCAGCTGTGTCCCGTTAACACGGCTGGTGAAAGGTCTCGCGGCCCCACGATCGGAACTACCTGACACGATGTCATATGACTTCCAGTCAGGATAGGTAAGCCACTGCCCAGCCATAATTTGTCTATAGGATGGGCGGAAAGGGGTTAAACAGGAAGTACACTGAAAGGTCAAAATGGAGAGAGACCTCCTACAAAGAAAATCACTCCCTTTAACAATTTTTTTTTTTTTAATCTATTCACCTGTCACTTCACCATGTTCTGTGAAAATAGACAATGTTTTCTTTGACTAGACCTACCTCTGGCTGAGCAGAGAAAAAATGTAAAAGCTGTAATCTGTGCCAGACAATCAGATGCACCCTTTATTATTCTGAAACAATTGGCCCTATGAAATATGATTGCACTTTACTTTTGTCAAACAAAACATGCTCTACCTAGCCAAAAACAAGGGAAGGAGATATACTTTCAACCTGAGGGGGACTTTTAAGGCACCGTACTAACATAAGGAAGTAGATTTATTGAATCTTGTTTTTAAAAGTCTTTTTTAGGTGGATCACATCCCCTCCAAATAAAATTCATGCATATAAAAACAAGCAAATATTGTATCCCGCTAACGGTAGCAAACGCACTTCACAGTACGTGGCTGCTTAATAAGGGCCAGCATGGAATTGCTCAACAGATTTTGCATACGCATTAACTCATAAGACGCGTCATAAATGGCCTAGAGAACCCCAAGAACATCAGAGGAAAAGGGCAGATGGAGAGGTGAAGGCTGAGACCAGCCACACTGTACAAAGCTATAAGCTTATAACAAATCTGTGATCAGTGTGGCGCAGCCAGCAAGCGACACAAATACACTACCGGTTTTTCGTTCTACTTCTTTTTTATTTTTTTTATCACGAATGGCCGCTTTATGAACTCGCAACTAATATTTTACATTTTATCTTTTTAAATAAAGCAACTTTGTGTTGACACGAGTGTATGAAAATGAAGAAAATAAGAGTCCTCAGGTGTCCCCTCCTGACTTGGCCATAAAGACCACAAGCGTTGAACAGGAAATGGATACTTGTACTTCTCCTGAAGCCAAAGGTACACTAATCTATGATCCTAAACGCATGGTGTTTAACTTTTATTTTGGCGTTTTTTAACATTTGTTTGCATAAAATTGCAGGTGATGTCTGTACAGCTCTGCCTGTTGGGGAAGAGAGCCTCCCTCCATGTGACCAAGATGCAAGTACACCAACCAATCCTCAATCAGATCAGACTCATCACGATGTGCCATATTTCAGGTAGGTTACTACTAGAGGTCGACCGATATGGGTTTTTCTCTGGCCGATGCCGATATTTAGAAATCAGGGTGGCCGATATGATGCCAATTTTATTGACAGATGGCACTGGTTGACATTGGCAGATGACACTGGCAGGTTTCTCAGCCGATAGTTTAACTGTGAAACTGCTCTCTGCAGCGCCGCGGTGTGTGAAACTGTATGGAGAGAGGAGCTGAAGCATTCAGCGTGATGTCGGAGGTGGGCGGGACCCATCAGCTATCCAGTCAATGATTGGGCTGTTTAAGAAAGGAGCGTGGCCACATACGCGTAGCTGTCCGCCCAGATCCCATTAGCAGGTGTTGGATAGCTGGGTCCCGCCCACCCCCGACATCCAACCTCAATTGTGACAGTCCCCCTCTCCCTCAAAAACTTGCGGAAAGAAAGATCTGTTCTCCCAGTCACCTGGAAGGTGGTGTCTACGGATGCTAGCCTGTTGGGCTGGGGAGCAGTATTAGAAGAAGCTTCAGCCCAGGGAACCTGGGCCAAGACCGAAAATAGCCTGCCCATCAACATACTGGAGATTCGGGCAGTATATCTAGTCCTCAGAACCTGGACACACAGGTTACACGTCCACCCTGTTCGGATTCAATCTGACAATGCTACTGCAGTAGCTTGCATCAATCACCAAGGAGGCACCCGCAGTCGGGGTGCTCAGAAGGAGGTGAATTGGATTTTGGCATGTGCAGAAGATCACGTTCCTTGTCTCTCCGCAATCTTCATTCCAGGGGTAGAAAACTGGCAAGCGGACTGAGTCGCCAGCAGCTATCACCAGGAGAGTGGTCTCTCCTCCCCGATGTCTTTCAGGCCATATGTCAGAAATGGGGGACCCCGGATGTAGACCTGCTAGCTTCCAGGTTCAACAGGAAGTTGGACAACTTTGTATCCAGGACGAGAGATCCTCTGGCTGCTCTAATAATTCCCTGCAATCAGTTCTCACTGATCTATGCTTTTCCTCCAATCCCTCTCTTACAAAGGCTACTTTGCAGGATCAAGGAGGAGGTAATTCCAGTAATCCTAGTGGCCCCAAATTGGCCCAGAAGGCCCTGGTATGCCGAGATCATAAAGATGGCGGTAGGAAGACCTTGGAAGCTTCTGCTTTGTCACGACCTGCTGTCACAGGGTCCAGTGTTCCATCCTTCCTTACAAAAGCTAAATTTGATGGTCTGGCTACTGAGACCCACATTTTGAAGAAACTAGGGATCTCAGGTCCAGTTCTTTCTACACTCAATGCTAGAAAGCCAGCATCCAGGCTTATCTACTATAGAGTCTGGAAGGCATATGTTTCCTAGTGTGAAACCAGAAGATGGAATCCTCAGAAGTATAACATAAGTAGGATTCTCGCCTTTTGCCAGTTAGGAGTGGATATGAAATTAGCCCTTAGTACCACCAAGGGTTAAATATCGGCTCTATCATTTTTTTTTTTTTTTTTTCAAAGACCACTGGCATCTCATTCCCTAGTTCGGGCTTTCATTCAGTGGGTACTGCGGATCAATCCGCCAGTCAAATCTCCCTTGTGCCCATGGGATTTGAATTTGGTATTGCAAAAGCAACCTTTTGAGCAGGAAATTTGCCTTTTTGATTGCTAACTCTTCTGCTATCAGAATTGGCAGCTCTTTGTTGTAAAGAGCCTTTATTCAATTTGTCACAAAGACAAAATTGTTCTATGACCCCATCCTACCTTTTTACCAAAGGTGGTGTAGGCGTTTTCATTTGATCCGCGGACAGCGGAGGAAAGGTTATTGCACTCTCTAGATGTAGTGTGAGCAGTAAAAGTGTATCTGCAGGCAACCGCTTGGATACGTAAAACAGATGTTTTGTTTATTTTGCCAGATGGTCCCAAGAAAGGACAAACGGCATCAAAATCCACCAATTCTAGGTGGATTTGACAAGTAATTATTCAAGCTTATGGTTTAAAGAACAGGATTCCTCCTTTTTCTGTTAAGGCGCACTCTACCAGGGCGATAAGTGCTTCATGGGCAGTGCATCACCAGGCTTCGATGACTCGGATCTGTTAAGCTGCAACTTGGTCTTCAATCCATACATTTACCAAATTCTATCAAGTAGATGTGAAAGGACATGAGGATGCCGCCTTTGGGCGTTGTGTGCTGCGGGCAGCGGTTTAGGGCTTCTTGTCTGTAAGCGGCCTGCTTGATCTGTGTCTCCCACCCTTCATTGAGCATTGCTCTGGGACGTCCCATTATGTAATGACTGGCTATGTGTCTAGTTATGTACGATAAAGAAAATAGGATTTTTATAACGGCTTACCTGTAAAATCCTTTTCTTGCAGTACACCACGGGACACAGAGGTCCCCCCCTTCTTATGGGAACCTTATTGCTTGCTACAAATCTGAGGTACTTCCCTGATGGGAGGGGTTATATGGAGGGGAACTGTCTTCCATTGGTTGTGCCAGTGTCCAATCACCGCTGGTGACCCTTAACCCATTATGTAATAACTGGCTCTGTGTCCCGTGGTGTACTCCAAGAAAAGGATTTTACAGCTAAGTTGTTTATAAAAAATCCTATTTTTTCTGGTTAACTGCTCCCATTGGACTATTTGTAAATGGTGTTTTGGGGCGATCACCCCCTAGATGTAATGAGCATTTAACCCACTGAAAGATGAATGTTTTTAAGGATAGTTATGCTTTATTTAGGTTTGATGTGTGCCATTCCTCAACCTTTCACTGTCAATTTTCGTACATTAGCTTTGCTATTAAAGGCAACTTATAAAGCAGTTTGAAGTGAAGCAGTTCCAGCTGACCATGTGATGAAAAACTTAAGTGCAGGTTACCTTCAGGGAGAGTCTGTCGCTTAATTGTCAAAACGGTGCAGAGGTATGAGGGGGTGTGGGTTTTTTTTTTGTTAATTTTTAAACCTAGTTTATTAAAAAAAAACTACACCAATTATCTATAGCCCATGGGACTTTTATCGAGTCGCATCACAAAGGTAAAATATACATTTATTGCATGAAAAGATACATATATTGTAAAACGCATATCATTATACATGTATACCAACAGTGAAAAAACATCATCAAATGGTATTCAAAAGCCTTTTGAATCATATGACAACTGAGCTGATGCTGCCCATCAATCTAGATGGTCTGTGCTAAAATTCCCTATGTGTTTCGCGGTATATGATGCATTAAGGTGAAAAAACGTGAACCTTTACAATCCTTTTAAGTGTGTCTAATGGAATAAGATGTGTAAATGCCTTCTGTTCTAAGAAGGCTTTACTGTACACTAGGGCCAAAACAACTAATCGATTATGAAAATGGTTGTCAACCATTTTCATAACCGATTAATTGGCCTGCATAAAGAATGCATTACTGTGCTTGCATATCAGGAAATTCCGTGCAGTACAAATACAGCTCGGTACACCGTCCATGCATGTCAGTATGGGACATTAAGTCTTTGGCAGAAGTGTTTCTGAAGGCAGAAGTTTTTTTTTTTACCTTGCTATTGGGGCACTCTGAAGGCAGGAGGGTCCAGAAGCGTTGGCAGGGGACCCCAGAAAAGGTGATTCGGAGCTGCTCTGTGCAAAACCATTTCACAGAGCAGGGCAAGTATGATATGTATGTTTAAAAAATAAATAAATCACTTTAAAGACTCTGTGCAGGGAAGATCAGCATCTGAACCCAGAGAAGGTAGAGGCTGATAGACTGGAGGTAATGGGCATTACAATTATATTTTTTAAATTACTTTTACCAGTTTTGCGCATTTTATATTTAAAATGATCATATCCATGAAAAAGTCTCAGCTTTTTAGTACTACTCTTAATATAAGATTTACATCTCCCCTCCACCCTTCATGTAGCTTCATGTCTGACTCCTAGTTAAAATCCATATATTCTACTTCTGGGTGCAATTATTATTTATTATTATGTATAAATTAACTCCTTATATTAGCGATTATCTGCTCTTTTTGTGCTATAAAGGGCTCATTTTGCTTTTTAACCCCATTATGACAGGTTTCACTGAAAAAGCATGGTGCTGCTACTAATCTTCTTAAGCTTGGTACACACCTATGCAGTTTTTTTGGTGCTTTTTGCAGAAACGCACTAGGGTTCATTTAACATGGTTTCCTATGGGACACGTTCACAGCTATGCTTTTTTTACACACGTATTTGGAAAGTTTATAATTACTTTATTCAACGCAAAGGTTCTTTTGTTTGTTTTTGTTTGTTTCCCCCCCCCCCCCCCCCCCCCAATGGAGAAGCTGCAAAAAAGCATATTGTGTGTTTTTGCAGCTATTTGCCTTTTTTAAATCTGCCGAGCAACAAATTGGCCAAACAAAATTACATGCAAAAAGCATTGCAGAAATTGATCCAAAGCAAACTGCATAGGTGTGCACCGAGCCTTATGCTGGCCATACACATACTGACGACAATATTCATCCGAAAAATCTTTGTACATTCTCTGAATGAGAGAATGTTTTTTGAAACGTTCACTTTTAACATTCAGTTTTAAAATGAATGAAAAACCATAAACCCTGTCTGAAAATTTGTTTCACCAAGTTGTCTATTTTGCTTCTTCTAAATTTCCAGTCACTGTGGTCGAAAACTAACATTTATTTGACCACATTTTCTTAAAAAAAAACGTTGTTTTTGTATGGCCAGCATATAATATATTACAGGTCTGTCTGACAATCTGCCTTCAGATTCAACCTAATAGTATGTACAATATCTCTTCTGTCTGTTATTCTCAGAGTGGGATTAGAGATTTTGCTTCTTAACCATATAGTTGGTTATTTATATTTACCACTGCATATAGATATTTAAGAATAAATTGCCTTTTATTTTTAAAGTTTACATATTAACTAAATTATACACCACACTTTTTTGAATGTTGCCTGATTTTATCGAAAAAATCAGCCAACTAATCTATTATGAACATTGTTAGTTGTAGCCCTCCTGCATACACTAGTTCAGGAGAGTTTGTTTTTAGCCCATCTCACCGATGTCTGCAATTTATGCTTTCTTCATTCATTGTTTAAGTATTCACTATCAGCACTGCAGTTTAACTTTTTTTTTTTTTTTTTTTTTTTATATCCCTGTTTTAGAGGTTTGCTAAAGTCTGAGATTCAGAGGCTGGCTTTGCTGTGCAGTGAGTGGGATAAAAGAACTGAAGAGGATATTCCAGAGGACTGTAAGTGACGCATGCATGGAACTGTTGTCTCCCTTAGTCCTGGTTCACACTGCCATGACTTTTCATGCGACTTGAGAGTTCAAGGTCGCATGACAAGGTGCGCCCCATTAATGGCAATGGAACCATTCTAACCTGTCCGTCTTCGAAAAACTTATTTGGTGCGACTTCAACACAACTTGCATTGAAGTCGTATGCAAGCCGTGATGAGGTTGTGCAGGGATGTCGGATTCAAAGTCACGGCAGTGTGAACCAGGACTTGGCCCTGGTTCACATTTGAGCGTTTTGACATGCGATTTGACATGTCAAATCGGCAGCAATTACCGTCAATGGCACCGTCCTAATGGGTGCAACACAGATTTCAAAAAGTAGTTTCTGTGCTACTTTTTGTGATCTCGGGCTGCACAGATGTCTCTGAAATCGCAGCCGAAATCGGGACTTGCATGCGGGAGTGAAATCATGCAAGTTCAGCTGAGTGTGAACCTGGGCTGAAGGAGATTTCTAACTTATAACAGGTCTTCAAAGACTAGAAAATTTGAATATCACTACAAAGATTGGCCACTGTGGGCAGCTTATCTTGAAATTTTGATAGTGGGTACTCCTGAGCCACTTAAAGTGGATGTAAACCCCCTTAATATACCCAATGAAGTAAACGGCCTCAGATGATAAGCAGAGATGAAACAAATCTCCTTGCATAAGTTTTACATGTATATCTGTTGTCTTCAGTTTTCTAGACTCTTTAAAAAGTGCACATCGTGTTAAAAATCCTCCTTCCTGTTTCAGCAGGGGGGGGGTGGAGTCTGGGCATACACTGTGTGAGGACTGATTGGAGGAAAAGCGAACGCGCAGTGCTGTGAATAGACAAGCTCTCTGCTTCTGTTACCTCCCGACACAAATTTCCAGCCGCTTTTATCTCCTGTGTCAAAACTTGTCAGAAGTTATCGTGCTGATAACAGAGGAATAGAGCAGCAGTAAGACACAAGACTTGGGGCTTTGGGAATGATAATCACACACTACAGGTATATGTGCCCAGGTCAGAATTCATGAATGGGGGGTTGCAACCCCTTAAATGCCAAATAACAAACATTTAGTTAATTTGACTTTAACCACTAATCATCGGGGCCAATTCTGACACTTCGCTCCTGCATGTAAAAATCTACATACATTTTTTTTTTTTTGCCAAGACCCTATAGAACAGGGATGTCCGAACTTTTTTTCAAAGAGGGCCAGATTTAATGAAGTGAACATGCGTGAGGGCTGACCATTTTGCCTGACATTCTTTGAACCATTAAAATTCGGTCTAAAGCCCCGTACACACGGTTGGACTTCTGGCCAACAAACTTCATTTTGAGCAAGTTGGACCAACAATCCGACCGTGTGTACGCTCCATCGGACAAACTTTTTTTGCTTTTTTCTTGTTTTCATCGGACAAAAGTTGGGTCTGCAAATGGACAAACTGTTGCCCAACAAAAGTCCGATAGAGCAAAGTCCGACCGTGCGTACAGAAAACCATCAGACTTTTTTGTCCGCTGGACAAAACAAATAATAAACCAATAATAGCAGAAGTTGAAACAAACACAAATATTCCTGCGCTGCTACTTTGGAAAGAAAAAGCAGCTACAAAGCCTATGGACAAAAAGGTGCATATAACAGAAAAACAAATAATTGTAGCACTAAAAAGGTGTGAGTCAGCAAATAAATGAATAAATGACCCTTAAGAACAAAGGGGAAAAAACCCCTTGAGAAAAACAATAATGCATATAAAACAACCAAAATGTCTCTGGTAAATGATATCAAAGTACATTAATGGACTTTTTATTTTACATCAATATGAGTGTTCCACAGTGATCCAAAAAATGTATCCGTGATGATTAAACCAGACAATCCTGAATTAATATATGTGAAAACCACCACCAAAATAAAGGAGGCTTACCGGACTCGGTGAACCCTGCTAAACATATGTCTAGAGGGTCAACAAAGCTTTGGGTGTGTATCCCTGAAGGATCAGCGGCTGATGGTTCATCCAAGGAGCGTCTCTCGTAGCAACTCACAATGGAAGGGTGAATGTCCCAGGGACTTTCCACTGTTGCCACTGACATTTTATGAAGCGCTTTTTACAACCATCCGAATGTAAGTGTAACTACCTACATTAAATATACTCTTTTAGCAGTATTGCGCTATGTGCCCTTCTTTTTTCCTTTTACACTTGGCTATCATTTTGGGGTAACATCATTGAGCAACCATCTTTCAAGTCGACATTCACCCTTCCATTGTGAGTTGCTACGAGAGACGCTCCTTGGATGAACCATCAGCCGCTGATCCTTCAGGGATACACACCCAAAGCTTTGTTGACCCTCTAGACATATGTTTAGCAGGGTTCACTGAGTCCGGTAAGCCTCCTTTATTTTGGTGGTGGTTTTCACATATATTAATTCAGGATTGTCTGGTTTAATCATCACGGATACATTTTTTGGATCACTGTGGAACACTAATGGACTTTTTATTTTACATCAATATGAATGTACTTTGATATCATTTACCAGAGACATTTTGGTTGTTTTTATATGCATTATTGTTTTTTCCCTTTTTTTTATTCCCTTTTGTTCTTAAGGGTCATTTATTCATTTATTTGCTGACTCACATCTTTTTAGCGCTACAATTATTTGTTTTTCTGTAATAGCAGAAGTTGACCAAAGGGTGGCGGTAAAGAGCAGAAAAACCACGTGATGTTGCAAAAAGTTTTGGGAAAGTTTGCAGAAAAGTCAGCGTGTGTATGCTATGGGTGTTACCGACCAACTCCATTCGGACAAAAAACCACAGAAAAGTCAGATGGAAGTCCGACCGTGTGTATGGGGCTTTAGTGTGTTAGTTTGAGCACTAATACACTGCCCAACAAGAATTCTCTTGCCTTTTGTGGCTGTATGAGTAAAGAGATGAGCTCAGGCGTATTATTTGGATATACCGTATTTATTGGCATATAACACGCATCTTCACTTTAAGAGGGAAGTTTCAGAAAAAAAAATTTGAGGCTGGGTTCACACCTATGCGAATTGGATGCGGTGTAAGCCGCAACCAATTCGCATAACATTATAAAATACATTGATTTCAATGAGGCTGGTTAACATATGTGCGATGCATTCGCACTGCGCTTTGCTGAAACAACGTGTGCATCTCTCCTGGAGATGTTGACTCGTCGCTGTCTCAGGCTGTAATGCCATGTGCGCGGAGTGCATTCACTTATATGGGCACGGTCCCCGGGTGATGCCACCCGGTGACCCCGCCCCCATATGACGTGACAGTCCCGGGGAATGATGGGACTGTGACGTCATATGGGGGCGGGGTCACCGGGTGGCACGCACATGCCTATATAAGTGAATGCGCTCTGCGCACACGGCATTACAGCCGGAGACCGCAACGAGTCAACATCTCCAGGAGAGAAGAGGGAAGAAGGCGACAGAGACCGGGCCCCCGCTAGCAAAAAAGCTGTAAGAAGATAGTGGAGGCCCGGAAGAAGAAAGAAAGAATCGGAGAGCGCGGAGACGACACAGAAGACCCCCCCGAAGTCGGAAGAAGACCCCCGAAGTCGCCTAATTACTTTAAAAACCTGCGTAGTGTTTTTATTGACTTTTTTTTCCACCAGGTGAATGGGTAGGGGTACGATGTACCCCATACTCATTCACATAGTGTGGGGGGCCCGGGATCTGGGGGCCCCCTTATTAAAGGGGGCTCCCGGATTCCGGTAAGCCCCCCCGCCCGCATACCCTGACAACCAACGGCCAGGGTTGTTGGGAAGAGGCCCTGTCCTCATCAACATGGGGGCAGGGTGCTTTGGGGTGGGGGGGGCCGCAGGGCGCCCCCCTAAACCCCAAAGCACCCACCACCCATGTTGAGGGCATGTGGCCTGGTACGGCCGGGCTGCGTGCTCGGATAAGGGTCTGCTATGGATTTTGGGGGGACCCCCACAATGTTTGTTTTTTTTTGCCATAGGGGTTCCCTTTTAAAGTCCATACCAGACCTAAGGGCCTGGTATGCTCCTGGAGGGGAACCCATGCCGGTTTTTTATTTAAAATTTGGCGTGGAGTTCCCCCTCATAACAGCGGCGAGACTTCCCAGATTGGCAAGCCTGCAGCTAAAAACGCAAAGGAACGACTGATTGCGAACTTGGAAAAGACTCCGAGCTCAAAAACGCAACGCACAAGTGTGAACCCAGCCTAAAATTTTAAATTAAGAACTGTGAAGCAAAATAAGGGTCAGTGCCCATCTGCAAACCCTCCCCCCCCCCCCCCATTGCCAGGAAGGCAGCACCCCCCATTGCTAGGCACCTTTCGTGATGTGATCTCCTCATTAAAACTTTTTGGCCAAAAATTTTTGACGGTCCATGGTGTGCTGGCAAATATGTACGCTTGTTTGATGTTTCCAGGACCCAACTGGTAATCGCTGCAGCAGCCACCATTTTATGAGCCATATCTACCAGGAACGTGTGCGCTAGGAATGTTGATGAGACTGCAATTTTAAAGTGACATGTTTGGTATCTAGTTACTCAGTGTAACACAATCTTTTATATTTTCCCAAAAAATGGGTATTCTATTTTGTGTGCATTAAAAATTCATGTACATTTTTAAAAAAAAAAATGCGTTTGGGAAAAACCCTCCAAATATGTGACATAATTTGCAAAACCCACTTTTAGTTTAAGCAGAAGCCTTGGAGAGAGAATAAATAATTTGGGCGTTCCAAGTAACTTTTCTAGAGAAAACAAAGTGTCAGAAAAATGCCTGTTTTTCAAGTGGCTTTTAATCAATTAACCTTAACTATTTCTTTAGAATACATCCTATTCTGCACAGTTGAAAGGCTGCAGAGACAAATGTTTAAACTATTGTCCGTTTTTATAGTTTTAATCTAGTTTAACTCCTGTTGCATTCTAGTTCTAATTGGATTTAAAATAATTGTGTGTGTGAATTTTTAGTTTACTTTTTTATTCCTTCTCGTTTTAGCAAAAGATTTGATCAGAACAACAGTTGGGCAAACCAGGCTGCTGATAACCGAACGGTTTAAACAGTTTGAGGGTCTGGTGGATAATTGTGAATTTAAGCGTGGAGAAAAAGAAACCACATGTACAGATCTTGATGGATTTTGGGATATGATTTATTTTCAGGTTTGTGCTGTCTGTTTTAAATTTTAATATACCTCCCCAAAATACATGCGTCTTCCAAACATCTATGTCTTCATGTAATGCTGGGTAGGGACTTGGTTTTTCCTTTTGTTGCCTGCAGCCTCCTAAAAGCTACATCACACATCCAGAAGGCTACAAGTCCATAAGTGCAAAGATCTTGTGAGATTCTCAAAGTATCACAAGAGTTTGCTGAGAGGTCCCAGGAAAGTAGCTGTGAAAATTGTGAAGTAACAGCTGTTGCCAAAATGGCAACATGGAAGAAAAGTACGGCTGAAACTTTGACAGTTCCAAAGGGCCACACAATAAGGCTGCTTTCACACTGGGGTGGGCGCTGACGGTAAAACGCTGCTAGTTTTAGTGTGCTTTACCGCTGTCTTAGTGGCGCTGTTCGTCTACTAGAGGGGCGCTTTTAACCCGAATAAAGGGTTCAATGCAAACACTTCGGCAGCGGTGCCCATTCATTTCATTGGGCAGGAGCGGTGTATACACTGCTCCTTCACCGCCCCAAAGATGTTGCTTGCAGGACTTTTTTTTAACATCCTGCCAGCGCCCCAGTATGAAAGCACCCTGGCTTTTACACTGGGACTGCAGGGAAGGCATTTTTCAGGCACTTTATAGGTGCTATTTCTTTATCGTACACCACGGGACACAGAACCAGTCATTACATAATGGGTTAAGCGTCACCAGCGGTGATTGGACACTGGCACAACCAATAGAAGACAGTTCCCCTCCATATAACCCCTCCCATCAGGGGAGCACCTCAGTTTTTTCGCCAGTGTCTAAAGGTGTTGGACGCGATAGGATATGCTAAAGGAAAGCTCTGCCAAAGAGACCCCCTGGGGGTAAAAGAGCTATGCTTTTGGACCCATCCAAGACGCCTAAATTAAGCCAAAACTGGATGGGATCCGGGCCTCACGTGTGAGGCGTCGCCTGTAATGTCTCTCTTCGGAGGACTGGGCTCTAAGATCCAGCACTTTCGCTATTTCGCTAAAAGTCCTGGTAAGAGTCTTGTACAAGGCCCAGGGGAGAGGTATCCTTTAAATAGGAACCCATATCCCTGAAGGTTGGCACACATAGCCCGCCGTGAGGGGTGAAGTTTGGTATCTGTCTGAAAATTTCAGCAGAAAAAACCTGCGGCGTGGATAAGGTAAGAGGTTAGCTCCTAAAACTAGGTTTAAGGACCTTTCCAAAGAAAACAGTGGATGTCTTCTCTTATTCCGCCACTGGGGGGAGTAAAGAGCTGAGTGTAAAACTCACCTCGCTCTGCTTCAGTGTCTGCTTCGGCAAAGTACACTGTCTGTCCCTCTGCTGCTGAGCTGGCTTGGGCGCCTCCCTCCTCCTCTCGGATGGCTGACCAGACACCTGCAGAAGCAGGTAAAGTTGGAACAAGGGCTGGTGAGAGGGAGCTCCACTCTCACTGTTACCGCCGCCATTAGAGCCGCGCGTGCGGGAGCACGCTTTATCGGAGGGGGGGGCGGGAGGCCGCAAATGACACGTGCGCTGGCACGTAGGGCGCGCGCATGCACGGAAACGGCGCGAAATTTTAAAAAGATGTCAGTGTGCAGAAGCGCTGCAGAACAAGCAAGTTCGTTTTTCTCTCTCTTGGCAGGGATACACAGCAGCGATACAGGGACGTAAGACTCCATGTGGTTGGGCTGGGTACTTCCTAGAAGACATCCACTTTATGCATAGCTGTGTGTTTTTAAGGTTGCATACTGTATGTAAATTGCTGAACTGAGCACAGTAATATATGCATTAGAGTACCTTGTGTTTTTTTCTGAGCAGTATTCCTTCCAGGGGAAAGAATGCTGACAAAAAAGATAAAAAAGCACCGCTGCCTGAGACAGGAGGCCCTAGCCGTGCTAACTCAGTACCTTCCTCTCCTGTGTTGCCGGACGCAGCTGTACAGGATGAGCCATTACCTCTGTCAGGTATGGCGGCTTCCCCAGTGAAGCCTGGGCCTGCGTATGTCACTGAAGACACTTTGTCAGCAGCCCTAAATAATCTGGAGGAGAGAATTGCTACTTTGATCGCTAAATCCTCTAAAAAGAACAATAAGCGAAGCAGATCTCCTCCAGTTGTTGACCTCCCTGCAGAAGTATCTGAGGAGGAGGAGGATGAGGATGATGCTACACAAGCAGAGGATGAGGAGTCAGACGGATCAGGGATATCAGATGAGCCTTTCTCTGCATCCCAGATTCTGAAGTCGCAGGTGCAATGTTATGCAGGAACAGTGCGATCTGCATTTAAGTTACCCTCTTCGGAGGTAACTGAATCACCTATCTCCTCCCTAGGTTCATTAAGATCCCTGCAGGGTGCATGCTCCTTTCCGGTTCATCCATTGCTAGAGGATCTAATGTACGCAGACTGGCAACACCCAGATGAGCGTTTCTCACCTCCAAAAAAGTTTGCCATTCTTTATCCTATGGAGGAATTTTTTTTAAAGAAATGGAGCCTGCCTTCTGTAGACGCGGCTATTTCTTGTGTAAATAAGAACCTGACGTGTCCGGTGGACAATGTGCAAGTATTTAAAGATCCTTCTGAGAAGAAATTGGAATCCCTACTTAAGTCTTCCTTTCTTTTGGCCGGCTCAGTTACCCAACCTGCAGTAGCAGAAGTCTGTATGTGTCAGGTCATCAGCCAACAGGTAAAGCAGGGGCTGAAGAAGCTGCCTCCAGAGCAGGCTAAAAATTGGAAGAATTTGCCAAAAGCCTTATGCTTCACGGTGGATGCCATGAGAGATTCTATTATGCAGGCGTCACGCCTTACACTCCAACTGGTACATATGCGTAGGGTGCTGTGGCTTAAGCATTGGTCAGCGGAAGCCCCATGCAAAAAGCTGTTGGCAAGTTTCCCCTTCCATGGCGAACGCCTATTTGGGGAAGATTTAGAAAAATATATCCAAAGGATATCAAGTGGTAAAACGACTCTTTTACCTGAGAGAAAGAAAAACAAGAGGCCTTGTTTTAAACGCTCTCTTTCCCCAGCTCCCGGGAAACCTGCCTCTAGCCAGTGGCGACGGCATTTTCAGCAACCCACAAAAGCCAAAGGAAATCGGGCTCAGAGGAACAAAAAGCCGTGGGGTGCAAGAGCTAATAAGCAGGACCCCAAGACCTCTCAGTGAAGGGGCGCCCCCGCTCGGCCGAGTGGGGGGAAGGCTCCGTCAGTTCTCAGCAACTTGGTGGACAGAAACCCAGGACAAGTGGGTTGTATCCACAATATCCTCAGGGTACAGACTGGAATTTCGAGAGATCCCATCTTCGCAATTCCGAGGTTCAAGACTCTCCAAGGATCCACAAAAGAGAGGATCCTTCTTCAAAGGTTTGAATCACTTACTGGCTCAAGGGGTGGTTACAGAGGTACCCCAAAAAGAGCAGGGTTCAGGTTTTTACTCAAACCTCTTTGTGATTCCAAAGCCAAATGGAGACGTCGGACCCATCCTGGATCTAAAATCTCTAAATCGGTTTCTGAACGTGCGCCATTTTCGAATGGAAACGATCCGATCCGTGGTCGCCACCTTGCAAGGCGGAGAATTCATGGCGTCCATAGATATCAAGGACGCATATTTACACATACCCATCCTCCCCGCTCACCAAAAATTCTTAAGGTTTGCGGTGGAACAGCGCCACTTTCAATTTGTGGCCCTGCCCTTTGGTGTAGCCACCGCACCCAGAGTATTCACAAAGGTACTAGCTCCCCTGTTGGCAAATCTGAGGACACAGGGCATAGCGGTAACAGCCTATCTAGACGATCTACTGGTGATAGATCAGTCAAAAGAGGGATTAGATCACGCTGTGCTCACTACAGTAAGATACCTGGAGCATTTAGGATGGATTATAAACTTACAAAAATCCTCTCTTCAGGCCCAAAGAAGGATAGTATACTTGGGCATGATCATAGATACAGCCCAAAACAAGGTATACCTGCCAGAGCCAAAGATAGTCTCTGAAAGATCTGATCCACAAGGTCAAAGCAAACAAGAGGCCGTCTATTCGCCTTTGCATGAGGCTATTGGGGAAGATGGTAGCCTCCTTCGAGGCTGTCCCTTACGCCCAGTTTCATTCGAGACTGCTTCAAGGCAATATTTTAGCCGCCTGGAACAGGAAGAGCCAAGCTCTGGATATACCCATGCGCCTGTCCTCGCAAGTACGCCAAAGTTTCAGTTGGTGGCTAGAAGCCAAGAACTTACGGAAGGGAAAATGCTTTCTCCCGGTCTCCTGGAAGGTGGTGTCTACGGATGCCAGCCTATCGGGCTGGGGTGCAGTATTCGAAGAGGCTTCTGCCCAGGGAACCTGGGCCAAGACCCAAGAGATCCTGCCCATCAATATACTAGAGATCAGGGCAGTATATCTAGCCCTCAAAACCTGGACATACAGGTTACAGGGCCACCCAGTTCGGGTTCAATCCGACAATGCTACGGCAGTAGCTTACATCAATCACCAAGGAGGCACCCGCAGTCGGGCTGCTCAAAAGGAGGTGAACCAGAATTTGACATGGGCAGAAGAGCATGTACCTTGCCTTTCGGCAATCTTCATCCCCGAACCCAGATGTAGACCTGCTAGCCTCCAGGTTCAACAAGAAATTGGACAACTTTGTGTCCAGGACGAGAGATTCACTGGCCTACGGAGTAGATGCTCTAATAGCTCCGTGGAACCAGTTCTCACTAATCTATGCATTCCCCCCGATCCCTCTTGTACAAAGACTTCTTCGCAGGATCAAAGAGGAGGGGATACCAGTAATCCTAGTTGCCCCAAACTGGCCCAGGAGGCCTTGGTACGCCGAGATCGTAAAGATGGTGAAAGGAAGGCCCTGGAAGCTTCCGCTTCGACACGACCTGCTGTCACAGGGTCCAGTATTCCACCCTTCCTTACAAGGGCTAAATTTGACGGCCTGGCTGCTGAGACCCACATTTTGAAAAAGAGAGGAGTCTCTGGTCCAGCTCTTTCTATGCTCATTAATGCTAGAAAGCCAGCCTCCAGACTCATCTATCATAGAGTCTGGAAAGCATACGTTTCCTGGTGTGAATCCAGAAGTTGGAACCCTCAGAAATATGAAATAAGCAGGATTCTTGCCTTTTGCCAGTTAGGAGTGGATATGAAATTAGCCCTTAGTACCATCAAGGGTCAAATATCGGCTCTATCAGTATTTTTTTAGAGACCATTAGCATCTCATTCCCTAGTTCGGGCCTTCATTCAGGGGGTACTGAGGTTAAATCCTCCAGTCAGGTCTCCCTTGTGTCCATGGGATTTGAATTTGGTATTGTCAGTGTTGCAAAAGCAACCTTTTGAACCTATTCGCCATATTCCTTTAATTATATTAAGTAGGAAATTGGCCTTTTTGATTGCTATTGTTTCTGCTAGGAGAGTATCAGAACTAGCAGCTCTTTCTTGTAAAGAGCCTTATCTAAATTGTCACAAAGACAAAATTGTACTACGACCCCATCCTGCCTTTCTACCTAAGGTAGTGTCGGCTTTTCACTTAAATCAAGACATTGTTTTGCCTTCTTTTTTTCCAAACCCGCGGACGGCGGGGGAAAAGTTGTTGCACTCTCTAGATCTAGTGAGAGCGGTAAGGGTGTATCTGCAAGCAACCGCTCAGATACGTAAAACAGATGTTTTGTTTATTTTGCCAGATGGTCCCAAGAAGGGCCAAGCGGCATCAAAATCCACCATTTCCAGGTGGATTAGACAGGTAATTGTTCAAGCTTATGGTTTAAAGAACAGGACTCCTCCTTTTTCTGTTAAGGCGCACTCTACCAGGGCGATAAGTGCTTCATGGGCAGTGCATCACCAGGCTTCGATGGCTCAGATCTGTAAAGCTGCAACTTGGTCTTCAGTCCACACATTTTCCAAATTCTATCAAATAGATGTGAAAGGACATGAGGATTCCGCCTTCGGGCGAAGTGTGCTGCAGGCAGCAGTATAGGGCTTCTTGTCCGCAAGCGGCCTATTTGATGTGGGTCTCCCACCCTTCATATTGAGCATTGCTCTGGGACGTCCCATTATGTAATGACTGGCTCTGTGTCCCGTGGTGTACGATAAAGAAAACAGAATTTTTATAACAGCTTACCTGTAAAATCCTTTTCTTGGAGTACACCACGGGACACAGAGGTCCCCCCCTTCTTATGGGAACCTTACTGCTTTGCTACAAAAACTGAGGTGCTCCCCTGATGGGAGGGGTTATATGGAGGGGAACTGTCTTCTATTGGTTGTGCCAGTGTCCAATCACCACTGGTGACCCTTAACCCATTATGTAATGACTGGCTCTGTGTCCCGTGGTGTACTCCAAGAAAAGGATTTTACAGGTAAGCTGTTATAAAAATCCTGTTTTTGAGCCCAAAAGCTACCTGAAAAATGCCTCGGTGTGAAAGGGGTCGAACGGCTTGTTCCCACTTGATTCGGTTTCTAACTCTTAAACGCTCCTATAGCATTAATGTGCTGTTGTATGGGCGTTGCTGGCGTTTAATAATGCCTTTAAAAATGCCCTATGCGTGGTTTGACGCACGTTAAAAGCGCTCCACAAACGTGTGTGTGTGTGTGTGTGTGTGTTTGATCCCCTGCACATTTTGTAAGTTTGCCCACTTACAAAGAAATGAAGGGTCTATAATTTTTTTTATCATGGGTGCATTCTGAATGATCAAGACAGGATATCCACCAAAAATGCAGAAAAACACGATACAAATGTTATAAATTAAGTTGCAGTTCAGTGAGTAAAATAAGTATTTATTTGATCCCCAAGCAAAACCTGACTTGGTACTTGGTGGAGAAACCCTCTTTGACAAGCACAGAGGTAAGACGTTTCTAGATTTTACAATACTTGGCCCCTCAATGTGTACCTTTTAGCAGAAAACGGCCCCAAAGTATAATATTTCGCCCTCCGTGCTTGACTGTAGGGATGGTGCTCCTAGGGTTCTAGTCAGCATTTTTCTTCAAACGTGGCGAGTCGAGTTAATGCCAAAGAGCTCCATTTTGGTCTCCTCTGACCACAGCACTTTCTCACAATCCTCTTCTGAATCATTTAGATGTTCATTGGCAAAATTAAGACAGTCCTGTACATGTGCATGT
The DNA here is from genome assembly GCA_029206835.1 of Rana muscosa. Classification (NCBI taxonomy): domain Eukaryota; kingdom Metazoa; phylum Chordata; class Amphibia; order Anura; family Ranidae; genus Rana; species Rana muscosa. The sequence goes on from CM055126.1 coordinate 171,372,435, forward strand.
TTGAGGGAGACCTTGCAAGCTCTGCAGGATTTTAATCAATAGCAACTTGTGTTACCAATGATTTGTTTTGTGACTGTGGTCCCAACTACTTTGAGATCATTCACAAGCTCCTTCCATGTAGTTCTGGGCCGATCCCTCACTTTTCTTATGATCATCCTTACCCCATTAGGTGAAATATTGCATGGAGCTCTAGACCAAGGACAATTGATTTTGTCATTTTAGATTTCTTCCATTTGCTAATAATCGCTCCAACAGCTGTCTCCTTCTCAACAAGCTTCATGCTGATGGTCTTGTAGCCCATTCCAGCCTTGTGCAGGTCTACAATCTTGTCCCTGATGTACTTTGACAGCTCTTTGGTCTCGCCCGTAATTGTGGCATGGTTGAACGGAAGAAAGATTCTGTGGACAGGTCCTCCTTTTTTTGGAGTTGTCATTAGGTGCACATTCTTAAATTGACATTACTAATTTGTATCCCACATGAGTACATACTGTAGCCTGGATTATTGTTGGTAGGGGATCAAATACTTTTTCTACTGACTGAACTGCAACTCCATTTATAATTTTATCATGTGATTTTTATTTTTTTGAGGGATTTTTGACATTCTGTCACTATCATTTACAATACACCTACAATAACCATTCTAGACCCTTAATTTCTTTAAGTGGGCAAACTTACAAAATCTGCAGGGGATGAATTTTTTCTCCCGTGGTGTGTATTGTGACCTTTTATAGGAAATAAACCATTTAAAGAGTGGCTTGTAAAGGTGAATGTTTCATGTGCATACTTTGTTAGCAGGTAAGACAGCAGCATATGGATTCCTTTACTATGCTTTATCTCATGTTTGGCTACCTGCATATGAGCAATTGGCTTTCGTTCCCTGTATCATGATTTACACCCCCCCTCAGAAGTTGTTGGCCATCTTCAAACCGCACAAACAGGAAGTGCATAGAAGGAAGTGATTGCAGGACACTCTATGCTCTCCTCTATCATTACAGGGCATTGTGGGACATTATATGCCTCCTGGGATAGATATTATCTATAATTTCTCAAATCACCTTTACAGCACAGCCTTGGAAAGTGTGTACCCCCTCCCATTTTATGTGTGTGGTGGTTCCTCTCCCCCCCGCATTTGTTAGGTGGTAGGTTCTGAGTTCTTTTCAGTATAGTCATGGTGCCTCTTCTTAAATATTTAACTTAAAGCTGATTTTGACAGCCTTGCTGATGTGTATTAGGAAGTGGGTCTAACATTCCCTCCCCTTTCCTGGGAAAATGCTTTTCTGGGCACTCATCCATACTGATCACGTGACCAAATATCTAGGCTGCATTTAAACAAACCTAAAATCACATTTTATACTGGAAAGAGATGGCCTAAAACTCTTATTTGTTTGAACAGACCTGTTAAAGTGGGCCTGTACTTGGGCATTAAATTTAAGCTAATTGTGAAGAATTTGCCATATTTCAAGAGGTGTTGGTATGAAGTGTAACTCCATAATGGGTGACAAGACTTTACCCTCGCAAAATATACAGTACATTGTTGTGGAAGACCACTTAGGAATGCATATGGAAGCTTATGCATTTGTTCTCGATTTTTAGATTGAAGATGTAACCAAGAAGTTTGGTAATCTTGAGAAACTGGAAGCAAACTCCTGGCAACAGATTACAGTCCAAGATAAAAAGGTGGTCAGGGTGAGACTTCAGTTTGTTACAGTAGAAATGTGTTATCCTGTTATCATTTTAAATAGTTTCTCTGTACTAACTTTCTATTCTGTGTAGAAAAAAGCTCTTTTGGCTCCGACCGTGAACAAAAGCCAGGGAGAGAATGCACGAGCAGCTGCCAGAAGCCGTCTTGCTGTCATTAAAGCAGCAATGAGAAACAAAGTGAAGCAGGAGGACATGGCTGACGAGGCCTTAGTCTCAGAACAGCCCATGCAAGTAGATCCTGTTGTATTTGATGCAGGCTTTTTTCGAATCGAGAGCCCGGCAAAACTACCTGTCTGTAAGTAACTAGCTGCTCATTTGTAAAGGTTCTGAATAGATTGGAAAACTTTAGCACAGCTACTGCTAGATTGCATGGGTCCAGCTCTGATATTTTTGCATACAGAAAGTCTAACTATTCAGGGGGCTTAAAGAAACGCTGGCACAGAAAAATACATTTTCTCCCATCACCTTCCAGGACGGCACACCTGAGAGATGAGGACTCCTCCCTACACGAAACACAATCAATTGACAGCTTGTTATAAGTCCCCACCCTTCCCCTTGATCCCCAGTATTGATTGTGTTTCTCCTGAACACAGCGACATGTTTGTTTTGTTTGAAAACCTATAGACCGGGGAGGGTCTGATGGTACCCCTGTTCAGACAGGTTTTAGGGATGCTGGGGAGGGCTGAGCTAACCTGTAGGCTTCGGTCTTTCTCACAGGTCGCCCCAAGTATGGACCAGCGCTCTGGCCGCGGGGAGTGCGCGCCATCGCTGTAGTTCAAAAACGCCGCCATCAAGCCACTCTCCTCACTTCCGGATTCCCTATACAGGAAGCACTGTTCTCCAAGCCTCGTTCTGAACAGCCACGTCCCAGAAAGTGGGTGGATCCGCTGACACAGTGCAACCCGGAAGTGCTAGACGCCGACAGACAGCGTGGAGAGCGGCGCTGAAAGGGTCGGCTTACGGTACCAGCCGCGCTAGCGGTACTCGCAGCCCAGGACCCAGCCAACCTCCTCATGGAACAAGAGGAAGGGAAGGCCATTGCGACTGCAGGCAGGTCCAGGTCGGGGACCGGTGAGTACAAGACCCCCTTGGAAAGGGAGGAGGAAAGGGAGTGAGAGTTCCTGGCCCTTAAAGGATTTGAAAATCCCGGGACCAGCCAGAACAGCAACTGGACTTCACTTCTCGCTTACCCTTTCCCCTCCCCAGTACAAACCTGCAGTCCTAAGGAAAGACAAAGCAATGTTATGTGTATTATAGCTCTCTTGTCTTTCAGAAACCCCCAGCGGAACCCAGGAGGCCTCAGTACAACCTCCTGCCACAACAGGGAATAGTTCCTCTAAAAGATGTGGGAACTGCGGGGAGAAACTCCCTAAGTCCCACTCAAAGACCCTTTGCTATAAATGTATAAACAATTTAGCAGGGAAGGAGGCTTCTGCAATGATGAAAAAGTTCCTTGCATCTATGCAGACGGAAATGCTGGCAACAGTTAGCTTTCCGTGAAGCTGCTGGACAGTCAGCATTCCAAGGTGCTGGCACAGAGGAGCTTACCCCTAGAGAAGGCACATCTTCCCAAGAAAGCCTCTTTACAGGGGGACCCAGTTCCCTCCTCCCACCCTCACAACCACCTCCTCTAGAGCAGGTAGAGGAAGCGGAGAAAGAAAGGAGGGAGATGGAAAGCCTAGCCAGATCTGGTCACAGCTCAGAGGGGGAGTTGGATATAGAATCCTTAAGCCAGTCTCAGGAGTAGATAAGACTAAGGAGACACCTCTTCGCTGTAGAAGATCTGGATGGACTTGCAGGCAAAATATGCCACAAAAGAGATTCCAGAAACCCATAAAGTAACCTCAGGACAGGGTCCATAGGGGACTAGGAAAATCTAAATCTAGGGTGTTCCCACTCCATCAATCCCTTAAAGACTTAGTCTTACAGGAATGGAAGGAGCCTGAAAGGAGGATTGTCAGACAAAAGACCTGGAAAAGGAGATTTCCCTTTTAACCAGCCTGACGAGACCTTTTTTAAGCTCCCAAAGTTGGATGCATTTTTGTCTCAAGTCACTAAGTTGTCTGACCTCTCTGAGGACGCAGGCAGTATTAAAGATCTTATGGACCGCAAAGCAGAAGGCCTGGGAGGCTAACATATCAGCCATGGGTCCAGCCTTAGCGGCGGCCTGCGTAGCCAGGAACACAGATTCCTGGGTAGAGAAGCTTACCAAGCATATATCCCAGGGAACCGAATCAGAGAATGTCATGGATTCCCTGACAGTCATAGGAAGAGCTGTGGCTTTTCTTGCAGATGCTGCTATTAAGTCAGCAAGAGCTTCAGCTAAAACGGCAGCCTTAATCAATTCAGCTAGGAGATCTGTCTGGATTAAGGCTTGGGAAGGAGATATGACATCTAAGGGTAAACTATGTGGCCTTCCCTTTTCAAGGTTCACTGCTGTTTGGCCAGGGCCTAGACGATGTTCTGTCAAGGTCATCCGAAAAGGGTAAAAAGTTTCCAGTAAAACCCAAAAAATAAAGATTTAAGAAAAATGTTCGAGGCCCCCCGGGGCAACAACAGCATAGAACCAAAAAGGAACCCAACAAACGGTGGGGTTATGGCAGGGGGAAGCCAAAGAACAATCTTCTGTTTACCTCCCCCAAAGTTGGTGCCAAAGAGTCTAAGTGACGCCAAGATCAGAGTGGGGGGTCGACTGTCCCACTTTGTTCCTCATTGGGAAAAGATTTCGGACAGCATTTACTTTTGCCAGATCCTGCGAGAGGGTTATCGATTGGAATTTCTGGCAAAACCCCCCCCCCCCCTATGATCACTCTGACACATCCCCCCCCCCCCCCCCCAGGGATGCCCTAAAAAGATCTGCCCTCCTGGAAAGTATCCCAGGAATTGGTAGAACAGCAGGTGGTGGTACCAGTACCAAAAAAACAAGAATACCAAGGATTCTATTCCCACGTATTTGTTGTTCGCAAACAATCAGGGAAGTACTGGCTAATAGTAAACTTAAGAAACCTGAACAGATATCTAGAATACAAAAAGTTTACTATGGAGGACAGTATCTACTCGGTACGCCAAAACCTCATGAAAGAAGCCTTCATGACGACCCTGGACCTTAAGGATGCCTACCTGCACGTGCCAATTCACGTGGAACATCAGGCATACTTGAGGTTCGCAGTAGTAGTCAAGGGAGAGATTTTTCACTGGCAATTCAATGCCCTCCCATTCGGGCTAACAGCCAGTCAAAGGATTTTCACAAAAATCCTAGCAGAGGTAGTAGCCCTTCTACATCTCCAGGGTATATCTCTAATTCCTTACCTGGACGATCTACTGATCTCTGGACAAACTGCCCCCCAGGTCAGGTTGGATACCAACAAAGCTATTTCAGTCCTGGGAAAACCTGGGTTGGATAATCAATACAGAAAAATCCTCCCTCGAACCAGAACAGGTCAAGACCTTTCTGGGCTACATAGTGGACACCAGGCTGCAAAAGCTCTTCTTACCAGAAGACAAAGTGACAAAAATAACTTCGTCAGTAGGGGATCTGATAAAAAAAAAACCTGTCGCATTCCAGAAGGGAAGTATTAAGAACCTTAGGCCTGATGTCGGCAATTATACTAGCAATAGTCTGGGCACAACTCCACGCAAGGACTCTCCATTTCTTCTTCCTGTCCTCATGGGACAAAAGGAAGGAGTCTTTGGATCAGGAGATACTGCTAACCCCTCAGGTCCTGTCCTCCCCTGGAGTGGTGGACAATCCCCAAGAACCTGAAAGGAGGCAGACGGTGGGCCCAGTGGAATCCGGTAAAGGTCACCACTGATGCCAGTTCCTGGGGGTGGGGAGCCCACCTGGGAAAAGAAAAAGCCCAGGGGCAATGGAACAACTCACTAAGTCTGATGTCGTCCAACTACAGGGAGCTCAAAGCAGTAGGGGAAGCCCTAAAAGCCTTTCAGAAAAACATCACGGGCAAGGAGGTTCAAGTGAGCTCCGACAACGCCACGGTGGTAGCCTTACCTGAGTCATCAGGGAGGCACCAGGTCCAGACCCCTATTAGAACTATCCAAAGAGATTCTGGATTGGGCAGAGGGAAAGGTTCTCTCCATTTCTGCCATCCACATAAAGGGGATAAGCAATACCGAGGCAGACTTCCTCAAGCGATAAGGCGAGGGGATTGGGAACTAAATCCTGAGGTATTTCAAAACCTGGTACAGTGCATTGGAAATCCGGAAATAGACCTGTTTGCCAACCGGCGAAACAGGAAAGTAAAGAGATACTTCTTCTCAATTTCCCAAGAGAAGGAATCAGAAGGTCTAGATGCACTGACTCAGACCTGGAATTACAGGCTGGCATACGCCTTCCCGCTCTTGGTCTTGATTCCGCGGGTCCTTCAGAAGCTCAACAGATCTCCAGGTCAGATCATCCTGATGGCAACCTGGTGGCCAAGGAAAAGCTTGGTTTGCAAGCCTGAGAATCCATGGCAGTAGTGAAACCATTGAAGCTCCCGTACAGGACAGATCTTCTCAGAGAGTGGCCAGTACTACACCCAAGGCCAGAATTTTTCCAGCTGGCGGCCTGGTTAGTGAGCGCCAGATCCTGAAGCGTAAAGGCTGCTCAGAGAAAGTAATAAATACCCTCCTGAGTAGAAAACTAGTGACTAAAAAGATTTACTCAAATGTTTGGAAGACTTTTTGCTCCTGGGGTAAAGAAAGACAGATGACCTCCACTGCTGTTCCGGTTATCCTGGAGTTCCTCCAAGACAGAGTAGACAAAGGCCTAACAGTCAGTACCCTTCAGGTTCAAATAGCGGTCCTCTCAGTCTATCTTGAGAAAAGACTGGCAAAAGAGGACCTCATTAAACGTTTTCTGTTAGCAAGGGAAAGAGTTTCCCCGGTAGTTTTCCACCTTGGGTCTTGACTACGGTGTTAGAGGCGTTATCTAAGCACCCGTTTGAACCTATAAAAGAGGTTCCCTTTAAGTTTCTAACCTTAAAAATAGCATTTTTGTTAGCAATTACTACAGCCAGGAGAGTAGGGGATTTGCAGGGACTGTCCATGAAGGAACCATTTCCTACTGGTACAGCCAGACAGTCACTCTCAGAGCAGATCCCTTGTATCTACCAAATGTGGCATCCTTATTTCATAGGACGCAGCACATAATATTGCCGTCCTTTTGTGATGATCCAAAAAATGAGAGAGAAAATAAATTTCATTGTCTTGATGTAGGTAAGGAGACACCTTCTTATCTAGAGAGAACAAAAAGTTTTAGGAGATCTAATCATCTACTCATTTTGTACACTGGACCCAGGAAGGGGCTTCAGGCCTCTTGGCTTCTCTGATTCATCTGGAAACTGAAGCTTATCTCTAAAGCTTATGAATGTTCTGGGAAGCAAGCACCAGCTAAAGTCAAAGCTCATTCAACCAGATCACTAGCAGCTTCCTGGGCTGAAAAAGCAGGGGCCTCCTGGGAACAAATCCGCAGCGCGGCCACCTGGTCCAGTCAACATACGTTCCTGAAGCACTATCGTGTGGAAGTGTTGTCACAGCAAGACTTGGCCTTCGGCCGGAAGGTCCTACAAGCTGTGGTCCCACCCTGAAGGTAGGCCTGTGGTTACTTGATTATCCTCTCAGGTGTGTCGTCCTGGAAGGTGATAGGAGAAAACCTACGTTAGAATTACCGGTAACGGTATTTCTATGAACCTTCCAGGACGGTAGGCCTACTTCCCGCCATATGTGGAGGGAAAGATAAGCTAAACGCTAGGTGGTAAGTACCTATATGGAGCTATGTCCCTTGTGAACCAGTTCGGGATTACTTTATTGCATACTGGGGATCAAGAGGAAGGGTGGGGACTTATAACAAGCTGTCAATTGATTGTGTTTGCTGTAGGGAGGAGCCCTCATCCCTCAGGTGTGCCATCCTGGAAGGTTCGTAGAAATACCGTTACCGGTAAGTCTAAAGTAGGGTTTTTTTGTTTTGTTTTTTTTTTGTAAACCCTTTTTTGTCTTGAAATATTCCATTAAACCTGCTAGCAAATTTTTGTACTTTAGAAAATCAATTACTTTGCAGAACCCCCTCCCTAAAGCATGTCATAGCCCTATGTCTCTGGGCTTTTGGCTGTCTACACATGGGTGGCTTTTTAACAGTAAATAACATGCCTAAAATATAAATGCACATTTTAATCTTATAGGAGGATGACTGGTCTAGTGGCATGGTCTCTTTAAAGCTGAACTCCAGCTTTTGTTAGACTTCACATAGTTTGTCTGGGTCTGCTTGGGCCCAAACAAACTCTATCTCTCGCTAACGTGAGGTCGCTGTGTGTCCGGTATAAACAGAATGTAGCTGAGACTACATACAGCATACCACACTGTGTATCAGATTCAAAAGAAGACTTTGTCTCATACCCGGAGCACAGTAGAGAATATCTGATCAGCGCTCAGCCATTCAGAGAAAGCTATGTTTTCTAGCAATGAATGCAAAGCTTCTACTGATTGGCTGAGTAAGAGGTGGGATGATGATGATGTCAAAACCTCTGACTCAGCTAATCGGAGGAATCTTTGTATTCATTGCTTTCTCTGAATTGCTGAGTGCCGATCAGGTACTGTACTGTGTTCTATCAGATTGGGTAACTGAAGTGACTTTCTGTCAGCTGAATACTTCGCATGCACAGGTTTGCTAATCTTATAGAACTGCATGTGTAAGGCACCAGCGGACATCTTGCTACATCTCGCATTTCACAGTCCATTAATGAAAAAAGTGAGCGTATATATATAATAGTATATTGAGCTCTGTCATGTTCATGTTAAAATTTCAAAGCCTAAAGGTTTAGCGCCACCTTCCTACTACTGGTGTCCAGCTTTTTTCAATATGTAACATTCAAAACTTTAAGTGCAAGGTATTTGCTCTTCTTCACTCCTCTACCACCTCCTCTTTAAAGTGGTCCTACAGCCTAGTTTTTCGTTTTTTTTAAATAGAGGTAAAGGTTACCTGCTTGGTGCAACGATATTGCGCAAAGATGTGCCTCACCAACTCTTCTGCAAGTTCCTTTTGCAGGTGCAATCGCCTTCTTTCTTTGGGTGCCTCCTTGGCAAGCCAGGTGCTAAGGAGCCATCCATGCATGCTCACTTCTGAGTTAGTGTGTGTGTGTGTGTGTGTGTGCGCGCGCGCATGGATACATACAGACCCGGTGAGCCCTGAACCTGCTCCCTTCTAACAGGGGTTTGACTAACAGCAAGAGCCTATGGCTCAGCTTCCCTCAGTTTCGCCTGGTGATGTAGGGGAGCAGTGATGTAAGCCAATAACAAACATGTCATACTTGCCTCCACATTGCAGTTTGTTTTTGCAGAGTGGCCCCGAACATCCTCTTCTGGGGTCCCACGGCAGCTCTGGGCTCCTCCCCCGCATTAGATAACCCCCTTGGAGAAGAGCTCTCCTGAGGGGGTTACCTTGCGGGCACATACACTCGGCGTCTATAGACGCCCCTGCGCCCACGTCATTGGATTTGATTGACAGCAGCGGGAGCCAATGGCTGCGCTGCTTATCAATCTATCCAATCAAAGCCGGGACTTCGTGGAGAGGACGGCGGGGACACACAGAGGAGATGAATGGGCTTGGGTAAGTAAAACGGGGGGGGGGGGGGCTGGGGTGCCGGTCACTTCCACGTTTTTCTTGCATAGGTGCATTAAGGTGAAAAACACGAACCTTTACAACCCCTTTAAGGACCAGGGTCATCTTTCCCTTTTTCTTGTTTTTTTTTTTTTTTTTTTTTCCCCCCTATTAGACTTCCCTATTAGAACCATTTAAAGCGGGGTTCCACCCGGAATTTTTTATTTATTAAGTCAGCAGCTACAAACACTGTAGCTGCTGACTTTTAATAAGGACACTTACCTGTCCTAGGCGCCTGCGAAGTCAGGCCCCCCCCCCCCCCCCCCCCCCCTAGGCCGATCGCGGCAAGTCCCCGCGCCGCCATCCTCACTTCACTGCCCGTTTCCTACTGCGCATGCGCGAGCCCTGCGGCGCTTTGTGAATGGGCCGGCTGCCCTCTGGGATAGAGTTCCCAGAAGGCAGCGCGCCCCATTCACCAGAAGACACCGCGAGTAGGACGGAGGAAGAAGACCAGCCGCGGATGATGAAGAGGCAGATTAGGGACTTCCGCATAGCAACTGCTATTTCTGGTAAGTAAAAAAAATGTTTTTTTGTTTTGTTTTTTGTAGATTTTTGGTAAAAAATAAATAAATTTCAGGGTGGAACTCCACTTTAAACAATCTGTACATGCACCGGTCTCTACCATACTTGCCAGAGGCCTGTGACAAGTCTGCACATGTGCAGGGGATCCCTACTTATGCAGATGCCACTAAGATCTGGGACCTTGCAGAGACCCATGACATCTGTGTGCATAGCAATTCAAGAAGACATCCAACATAGTTTACTAGGAAAAGAGGGGGGAGCAAATAGTAAGGTATGTGCTTCAGTGTTCAGCAGGAAGCCAAACCTGCTTTTAGATTAGGTTGTTTTAGTCATGGGTTACAATTGATTGGATCAAGAATTTACTGTGCGATAAATGTTATACAATTCCTTAATTTTGGGGTAGACAGCTGGTTGACATTGCCTTACAATTGCTTGTTGTACAATGAAGAAAACCGCTTGTGACACAAACACTAACCACTTTGGTCTGAGGTGGAATCGTGCAGATATTGTGTAATCGTCAGATTTTGCTTTCTCGTTCTGCTCCAAAGTAATTTACATTTTTTACCACCTTTTCTAGGCCAAAGAACAAAAACTCTTTCCCAGACATCGGATACACCCAAATCAACCAAAAAATTACAAAATTCTGACAAGCCATTGAGGGATGGTACAGAAGAGGCTCCTGATCATATTAATGTGCAAAAGTCCCCAGGTTCTGAAAAATCCCCAGTGAGAAAAGTACTCTTTGACACGCAAGAGGAAAGGTAATGTCTACTTTCAAGGTTATCCCCTTGCTTTGTTTTGACCTGACATTTTTTTTTAGCTGGTGATCAGTGAGCTTATCCCCAACCTTGAAGCTTGATTGGCTTTGCTTCTTTCTGGTAAACTGTTTTCTTGTTGTACAAGACACAAGCTTCTTAAAATCATTATAACTGGGTTATAGGCATCTGTTTTCAAACAATTGTTGACGCTGGCAAAAATTGCTGAAAGTGCAATCCCTTTTATAACCTCCCACTCACAGCTTAGCTTGTGCCTTTATGTGGTGGGTCACATCTCTATTTTTTTTTGTACTAGAGGTTTTCTTTAGGGATGGTTCCCTAGGCACCGTAGCCATTGCAGCCTTCCGCGTGGCTATTGGTGGACACCTTCAGCAGAGCCTGGGGGGGGGGGGGGGGGCTGTGTACACAGACCCTACCTGGTGGAAGATACGGGGCCAGCCTATACTGGTTTGCACTGTATCCTGCTGTGGGCATTTTCCTTGACGTGTGGTGTACACAGCAAGATGCTTAAAGCGGAGGTGCCACGGAAAAAAAAAAAAATATTAAAAGCCAGCAGCTGCAAATACAGCAGCTGCTGACTTTTAATACATGGACACTTACCTGTCCTGGAGTCCAGCGACGTCCGCAGCAGAGGACGAGCAATCGCTCGTCACTCTGCTGCCCCCACCGCCATCCTCGGTGAGGGAACCAGGAAGTGAAGCCTTGCGGCTTCATGCCCGGTTCTCTACGACGCATGCGCGAGTCGCGCTGCGCCGTTCTGAATGGTCCCCTGTGTTCTGGGAGCCGAGTGTCTCCCAGAACACAACGGGGAATCTGCAGGAAGTGACGTGCTTCCCGCAGAGAGGACTCCCAGAAGTGGGTGCAGATACCTGTCTTAGACAGGTATCTGCACCCCCCTGAAAGGTGTCAATTGTGACACCGGAGGGGGGGGGGTTCCCATCAGCGGAAGTTCCACTTTAGGGTGGAGCTCCGCTTTAAAGTAGTTTTAAAGGCCAAAGGTTTTTACCTTAATGTATTTTCTGCATTGATCATCTGCTGGAGTCCTCTTATTGATCCAGCGCTGTGCCCAGCTTCAGTTCTTCTCTCCCCTCTGTGCTCTCCCAAGCTTGGCTTGGAGCTGCTGTCCGTTAAATGAGCTGTACTGTGTATCTATGGATGCAAGCAGCCCAGCCCGCACATGTGCCCCCATAGCAAGCAGCTTGCTATGGGGGCACACAAGAGCCAAGAGTGCTGGTAGGGGACCCCAGAAGAGATGGTGACCGCTCTGTAAAACCATTGCACAAAGCAGGCATGTATATTACATGTCTGTTTTAAAACATAAACAATTACAACCTCTTTTAACTGAGGCTGAGTCAGCTGGCGGTCAGGTATCTGGGTGGATTCCGACATTAAAGTGAAAAGCAGACTTTAAAATGCTGCCTATATAATTGTTTTCCTAACCTATGCACTATAGATAGTGGGTGTATAAGATGTAGGCTAGTCTATGCATCTGGCATACATTATTTCTAAAGGAAAGCATATGTCATGGTGTACAGGATTGATGGGGTTAATTTGCTGGCTCTCTATTTATTTGATCTCCGAGGTGTCACAGCTTATTTAGGCTGAGGAAGAAGAGGCCTCCCTGTCTTAATGGCTCTGATAGAGGGGGGGGGGATGAGAGAATCAACAGCTTCATGTCCTGGGTTCATCTAGTCTTAGAGCAGACAGCATTTCTGTAGGAGAAAAATGTCGACTTACTCCTGCCTGGGAACCCTGTGGTCAGTGTTTTATTTAGCCGATGAAAATATTTTTGGCAACAAAATTAACACTATAGTTGAAAATGCAACTAAATCTAAACTGGCATTTTTAGTCAAGATTATGACTAAAACTAAATTGAAAATTGACGTCAAAATTAACGCTACTTGTGTCTCTGGACTGTACAGCAGTCTTCCCATCGCCTACTTTTGTAAGTGCTTTCCATTAGTTTGGCTTTTGTTTTCATGCACCCAATAAACTTCTTGCATATTGCATTTATCAGGGCTGTTGTGCTATTTTTCTGCTTCTAAGCTTGGTTGATCTCCTGGCTTATGTGCTGAAATAGTCAAGTTATCTAGTCAGTTACTTGCTTTGGTTCTTGACTGTCCACCTGAATTGGGCTGGGTTCACACTAGTGCGATCTGGGAACCCTGCAAACCCACTGTGGGATCCTGCATCGCACCCGACTCGCGTGGTAGGTCACACTGCCATATGCAAACTGCTGAGGGGTGTCAATACATTGTTAATGACAGCACCATTTTAGCTTGCATATCGCACTGCGAACTGTCAGTTCGGACATGAATCGGATCGCATAGGGGTGAACACCCATGCGGACCAAAAAAGGGTCCTGTGCGAGTTTAGTCCGAATGCGATGCAATTTCAGCCATACTATCTGTATGGCTGAAATTTCATTGCTTGTGATTTGCACAGCAGTGCGAATTGCATGCAATTTTGCACCACGCAGCAGTGTGAACCGGCCCTAAGTCTTGCAAGTCTCTCCTTGTGTTTTGTAGTTTAAAACCCTCTGTATTGCCCCCCAGCATTGCATGGTGACGTGTATGTGACTGATATTTCCTCATCCTTCAAAGCATTAACATAAATACAAATGGGCTATATTGTTTAGTGTGTGTGTGTGTGTGTGTGTGTACAATGTTTGTGATTGGGGTGTTGGATGGTGCAGATCACAGGCAAAAGGCACAGAGCCAATTGTTGGGGATCTTTGGCTTGCGATGGCTGTAAATCGCAAGTGAAAATACCTGTCTGTTTTACAGCCTGCCCTCCCATTCCTCTTGCAGAGGCTGGTAACTTGATCTCAGTACCAGGTACTCATCCAACATGTGTGGACACTGTTTTACCGTTCAGTACATTATACTTCCATATGTATCACATAAATGGAGCATGATTAAAGAGGACCTGATAAGAGTTGCTTTAGGAGGGGATGGTTGCCATGTGCTGGAAAAAGCACTAAAACGCGCGTCGCATGTGCTTTATTACGCTGCCATTGTAGTCAGTGGGGCCCACAACACATTGTGTAGCACTAAAAACGGAGGTGCACTTTTTGGTCAGTGCAGCACAGACAACAACTAGCACCATTAAAGTGGTTGTAAACCCACTTTTTCAACTTGCACCTACAGGTAAGCCTAGATAAGGGCTTACCTGTAGGTGCAAGAAATATCTCCTAAACCTACACGGTTTAGGAGATATTTACTAAAATGACAAGCGCCGCTGTCTACGGCGCGCAAAGGCGCATTCATGGGGTTAATCCCATTCACAAACTCAGCTACTTCCCAGCAATCGCTGGGCGTAGCCGAGTGGGACACCTCCCGCGCGAATGCGCAGAGTGACGTCTCCGCCGCTCCGGCCAATCACAGCGCCGGAGCGGCGCTGTGATTGGCTGGTTCCGCGATACCCGGAAGTAACATTCCGGCTATCGCCGCAGTGATGTCTGCGGCTGAACAGAGGGACGAGGACGGCTTCGGGGGCCCCGATCTAAGGTAAGTGGAACATAATGAGCTATTATGCTAGTCGTAATAGCTCATTATGCCTTTCTTTTACAGGTTGTAAAAAAAAAAAAAAAGTGGGTTTACAACCACTTTAAAAATGAGGGCACAGCTGTGTGCATGTGTTGATGCACATTCAAACAGTTGCATTCAATTGCAAAGATGTGAACAGGGTCACAATTTTTAAAGGTGCAATTAATCTGAGTTTTACAGAAGGCTATGATGCATTAAAAAATGTAAATATGGCATAGCTTTTTATATTGTTGCAAAACCAACTTGTTTTTAAAATACATTGTTACAATTAAACAGTCAATTTCAGTTTAATTTCCAGTTTCTTGTAAAGTAGACCATTGCACAGCTGCAGATACAATCCGACACCTGTGTAGATTGATGGGCTATGTCTGGAGAGAAAGTGGGACAGGTCCTTTATATATATAATGATAAAAAAAAAATCTGCTCTTTGGAATGTTATCTTGTGTCATACTTTTGCACAGAGCCATGCTAGTCCTACCCCCTACCTAGTGGGCTAATGTAGAACTGAAGGCAAGTAACTTGTCTCCTGGTCAGTAACTGTAGCCACTAGGTGGTGCTGTGATACTGGGTCATAAATGGGCATTAATCGTGTGGTTGACACTCATTTTAATAGGACAGTCCAGTAGTTCATTCTTTTGATCCCCTGCTCTCTTTAGTTTGCAGCACCATCAAGAGGATCATGTGGTTACCATTTCTGCGAACACAGGATCAGAAATTGTGAGTCTTTATTTTTATTCATGTTGTATATAGTTACACCACATTTAACCACACATTGTTACAGCTCCTTCTCCTCCTCCTTCTTTTAGCTGTCGCAGGAAGTTGACCTGACTAAGTATTTGGCTCCTACTACAGAAGTTACTCAAAGTGCAACAGCTGATTCTCCAGGGTTTATGGAGTTGAGGCTTGAAAGCGGAGGAACTGAACTGGAAGAGGACAGTATATTTCAAGTTCCATCCACAGACTTAAATGACGTTTTTATGTGCAGTCCAGAAAAAGTTGAGGAATCTAGAATTCTAGCCCCTGAAGATGGCATTATTGAAATCTTGCCTGACGAAGGTATACCTGATTACATTTCACTGTTTTAATTTGAACTGTATTTGCTTATCCAGTGTAATGGAGCAGGGCTCATACCTTTTTTTCCGTGTGCGTTTTATAAATTCTTGTGCATGGTTTTTAACAGTTTATGTGGTTTATGGTTTTTTTCGCAAATTTCTTACCTGGAGATCTTGGCAGTAACACTGCTTCCTGTTGCAGACTAACAGTGTTAAAGTGGTTGTAAACCCTTACAGACCACTTTTACCTACAGCTAAGCCTATATTAAAGCGGAGCTCCGCCGTAAAAAAAAAATCTTAAAAGCCAGCAGCTACAAATACTGCAGCTGCTGACTTAATAAATGGACACTTACCTGTCCTGGAGTCCAGCGACGTCAGCAGCAGAAGACGAGTTATCTCACGGCTGCCCCCACAGCCATCATTGGTGAGGGAATCAGGAAGTGAAGCGTTGTGGCTTCACTGCCCAGTTCCCTACTGCACATGCGCGAGTCTCGCTGCGCCGTCCTCACTGTTCCCCGCTGTGTTCTGGGAGCCGTGTGTTTCCCACAACGGAGGGGGGGGGCGGGAACTGACGTACTGCCCGCAGGTCCCCGCAGAGTTTATGCTCGGAAGTGGGTGCAAATACCTGTCTTAGACAGGTATCTGCACCCTCTCCCCCCTGAAAGGTGCCAATTGTGGCACCGGAGGGGGGAGGAATCTGATGAGCGGAAGTTCCACTTTAGGGTGGAGCTCCGCTTTAAGGCTTACCTGTAGGTGCAAGAAATCTCCTTAACCTACACGGTTAAGGAGATATTTGCAGAAAAGACTGCACCGATGTCTACGGCACATGTGCGCCGTAGACACAAGCGCACTGAGCGTGCCGCAGTGAAGGTGATCATGCCGGCTCCCGCGCGCATGCGTGGGAGTGACGTCATCGCTGCTCCGGCCAGTCACAGCGCCGAAGCATCGATACCCGGAAGTCACTCGGGTATCATGGCGGAGGAAAGGAACAAGGGTTTCTGCAGGGGCTTCGATCTCAGGTAAGTAAGTTATAATGAGCTACTAGCTCATTATGCATTTCTCTTGCAGGGTTTTTTTTTTTTTTTAGGAAAAGTTTTAGAGGGTTTGCTTCCTCTTTTAAAACCACTGCCTCACAATTGACAGCCTTGTGTGTTTTTCCTATTAGTTGGGCTATCTGTCTGCTAGACCCGATGGGGCATCCCAGCAACCAACTAAAGGAGAGCACAAAGGAAGCTAACCTCACTGCTGCGGATTTCAGGCCAGTGGCTTAAGTGGCACACTAAGAAAATCCAGCGAACAATTATTTTTTCCTCTTTCACAACAAATTGAAACCAATGAAAGAAACTTTGTACAAATATTCTTGTAGGACCAATGCCTCGTTTCTTATTTTTCTTGTACAAAAACGGTACACATTAAACGAAAATCGTTTCTTCTGTTCTCGTACAAGAAATTTTGGAGCTGGTCTCTTCGGAAATTTTCGTTCAGAAGGTCGGAAACGGCTGTACAAAGTTGTGTGTGTACACACACACACACACACTATATGAAAATCGTACGAAAGTTCGTCGGATGAAAATGTTTGCCCAATTTTCTTAATGTGTACAAGCCTTTAGTGCTGTCAGCCTGCAACAGTTGCAAGTGTAAGAGTTTTTCTTTTGTGATCCTGCCAATGATGAATTTACAAAATATCTTCAGTAAGTTAGGCTTCATGTCTTTGTAGATTAGGGTTTACATACATCCAAGGGACCCTCTTATTTGCCCTGAAATTGAAAGAGACACATTTTAAATCCCTTTCACTGCAGGCTACGTGTGTGAGAAGATTTCCAGGAGACCTCAAAAAGGGGCAAACTCGACCAGAGTAGTTTTTAACCACTTCAGCTCCATTTTTTTCGGTACAGCATTGCGTTTAACTGACAATTGTGCAGTCGTGTGACGCTGTACCCAAAAAATGTAATGTGTGTTTTTTTTTTTTTTTTCTAACAAATGGGGCTTTCTTTGGGTGGTATTTGATCACCTCTGCCGTTTTTTGTTTATTGCGCAAAAAATCGACTGACAATTTTGAAAAAAAAAGAAACCTGTTTTTTTACTTTTCTGTTATATAACACGTCCAATTAAAAAAAATGTAATTTCTTCATCAACTTAAGCCAATATGTATTCTTCTACACTATTTTTTGTTAAAAAAAAATTGCTGGCGATCGGCATCTTGTAGTGGGATTGCGGCGGACAAATCGCACCCCAAGCGGCACTTTTTTGGGGACCAGTGATGCTCAAGTCTCATGCACACGATCGGATTTTCCAACGGGAATTGTGTGATGACAGGCTGTTGGCGTAAAATCTCCATCGGACAATTCTTGTCGGATTTTCCGCGGAAAAATGTTGGATGGTAGGCTTTAAAATTTTCCGCAGGCAGAGGTCTGTTGTCTGATTTTCCGTTCGTGTACACAAGTCCGTCAAACAAAAGTCCAAAGTACAAACACGCATGCTCAGAATCGATGCTCACCAAACACGACATGGGCAGAAGGTGCCCAAAGGGTTGGCACTCAAGAGCTAAAATTTCACGTAGTACGTAACTACGTTTGTATTTGTTGGCTGACAATTGTGTACAGTTTTTGTATGCAAAACGAGTTTTTGGCGCACGCCCTTCGGACAAAAGTCCGACGCTTTGTCTGCGGAAAATCCGATCGTGTGTACAAGGCTTAAGTGATCGGTGCTAAAATATAGGCACTGTCACTGTACTAATGACACTGTCAGGGAAGGGGTTATCGGGTGTGATCAAAGGGTTAAATGTGTCCCTAGGGAGTGCTTTTTAAGTCTGTGGGGGTGCTTTTAGCTGTGGAAAACCGTGTTCCTGCTTGGCAGAAACACAGGATCTCTGTCTTCCCTTGTTTACATAGGCAGACCGCCGTTCTGCCTCTCAGGGGCGATCGGCGGACATCGGGTCTGCTGGACCCACTGGCTCCCACTGTCCAATCACAGCGGGAGCTGGCCGCCGGTAGCGCGTGCCGCAGACCCGGTAGATCGAAGTCGTGTACCTGTATGTGATTTTGCACAGGAGAGCCAGGACGGTCAGCTAGTGGTTAAACGCGCACTTGAAAGTGCCCCCACCTTTTACTTCCTAGTGGACCTGTAGTCATGACTGGCTTCTGTAACCAATAGTGAGGACGGAGCAGGGCTTTAAAGCTGTACTAAACCGCATTAAAAAAAATGGGCCCAGGGCAGTTTAGGTCATAATGTGCTAGTATACATTGCATACAAGCAAAAAGATAGATTTGCCTGAAAATTAAGCCCTTCAGCGGCACGCTGTCACAGCTTCCGGGTTCACAGTAGGGTTGCCACCTGTCCAGGATTCCCCCGGACAGTGTGGGTTTGGAATCGTCTGTCCGGGTTTCAGACTGTCTGAGACCCGGACACATTATTTAGACTGGACTATGGCTTCCCAGCAGGGTTGCTCACTGCAGTTGTCTCAGCTGAGCGTGTCTGTTCTGTTACACTCTTTCACACTGCCCAAAGCCAGAACTAACAAACCACCACCCCCCCTCCCCAAACACATACCGACGGGAGAGGAGAAAGGGCTTGATCTGCACCTCTTTCCCCCCCCACCCCTACCCCTCTGTGTCCGCCCACACTCCAATCCCTAGCGCTGTGCCTCAGAAAAACATACATCTGGATGAGAGGTGCTGACTGCCAAGGGGTGAGTGAGCTCACCATCCATCTGTCTGTAACTTAAGTATCCCCCCTTCTCTCTCTTGCCTCTGAGTAAGTACACTAAGGCGAATCGGGGTTCTCAGAGCACCCTTTACATCAGAGTTCCCCTTTACACCAGAGGCCACAGTATTCCCCCTTACATCAGAGTCTTCTCCGTACATCAGGGTTCTCAGTGTTCCCCCTGGAATCAGGGTTCCCAGAGCATCCCTTATGTTGGAGACCCCAGAGTTCTCCCTCACATCAGAGTCTGCAGAGTCCCCCCTTACAGTGTAAGGGAACTCTGCGAGTTTAGATGTAAAAGGGGAACTCTGATGTAAGGAGGAACATTGTGGATTCTGATGTAAAGGGGACTCTCGTTATTAACTTCATATGATTAGAAATGTTATTTAATAGCAAAATATATGTATAGCTTATACTGTAAAAAAAATTGATGTGTGCCGCAAAAGTGTTCGGGTTTGACGTGAGGAAAAGGTGGCAACCCTAGTTCACGGGCTTTGGCAATATGGATGGCCGAACAAGCAATGACATCACTTCCACGCATGCGCACAGGAGTCAGTTTACAACTCATGCCGTTCTTTCAGAGCGTATGTGTTGGAGATGACACCGCCAGCTGTATCTAAAGTAAATCTCTTCTAAACAGTGCATGTGTGGACGATGTTTACTGTACCTAATGGGTAATGGGCCTTATTATTGGCTTACCTATAGTTTAAAAACCATACAAGTAAGTTTAATTTCATTTTTAAGTGGATTTGTTTTTCATTGAAGACAGCAGGGTTTTAGCTTGTTAAAGGTATTATGTACATGTATGGTTAGTGGTTATTCGCAACTTTACTGCAAGTCATACTGGATTAGGTTTGCCCACCAGGAGTGCAGGGGTAGTTGTGTGGTGGGTTGTTTTTTTATTCTTATTTCTTTCTTGGTTTTTAACCATGGGTTTTTTTTTCTTTCTTTTTTTAGACATCAAGAAATCTGACAGTCCGCTAGACTTCCTTGAAAGCTGTACTTCAAATATGGTATAATCTACACACTACAGTCTGTGTTCACTCCCCCACCTCCGTATCAGAATGAAATCCAATTTATGTGTGTTTTTTTTATTTTATTTTTATTTCACCCTTTTTTCCTATGAAATATATTAAAAGTTTCTATTTAAAATTTGTGTGGCTTTTTCCTCATTGTAACTATTTCTACTTCAACCTACTCTAGTGTACATGAAATGTTTAAGTTCTATTTTAGTAGAGGAAGGCTTGAAGTGGCTCCTGCTTTAGTACTGAGGATTATTTTATCCAATTTAAAGTAGGATCCTCTGTCCCAGTATATCTGAATACACACACTTGACTGAAATCTACCAAGACGGAGAACAAAGTTTGTACTTGCAGAGGAAATTACAGACCATTGCTCGGAGATACCGGCTGCAAAAATATTCAGCAGCTTCTAGTGTGATCTATAACTCTAAAATCCAGACAGTGTGCTCATTATTTTAAATGTAGGCAAACGGTCAGACTATATTTTTTATTGTGCAAGCAAAAGCTACATTCTGTCATAAATTTAATGTAGGCAACAGTACAGGAACAGCTTGCACGCACTTAATGAAAGTACATTGTTGGCAGTATTTTGCCTTTTTTCTTTACCCTTTTAAGCAGAAAACTGGAGTTTTCTTTACAGGGTGCAGTAGTACAATACCATATGGTATTAAAGAGAAACTTTTGGCCATTAATAAAACAAATCCGCAGCTATAAATACTAGTTCAGAGTACAGAGCTATAGTATTACATTGAAACTACCAGCCAATGATTGTGTGCGAGTGCAGTAATCTATAGTTACTGATGTCACCTTATCCGCCGGACTATGAGATGGTAGCTATAGTTACTGACCTTTTGTGTATTCATTTATTTAGAACTATGCATAAATGGGTTCTTGCATGTGAGCAAAGGTGCCTTTTTTCAAATCCATGCACATGCTATATTTTGTGCTTTTCAAGGGAGTGTTTGTTTTTTGGGGTTTTTTTATTTTTATTTTTTTATGGCGAGGCTTCCAAAGAGAGCAGAGCCAAGGCAGCAAGACTTGGTTCTGTAAACGTACTCCATCCTGCATGCAGCAAACCTGTACTAGGCCATTACATTCAGTACTTGCCCCAGCTCATGATCAAGGTCACAATGATTTGGCACATGCAAAGCTTT
This sequence comes from Rana muscosa, assembly GCA_029206835.1. NCBI lineage: Eukaryota > Metazoa > Chordata > Amphibia > Anura > Ranidae > Rana > Rana muscosa. The sequence continues at coordinate 171,393,563 of CM055126.1, forward strand.
TAAAATCTTGCGTAATAGATGTAAACACCAGTGATGTGAACCACCAGTCTTTGAAAATAAGACATTCCTGGCTCCCTGCTGATCCAGAGAAGTATGTAGATGGGTTCTGATTTGCATGCTTGTTTGAATTAAGTCAGGATCCTGGTGATGGGGACAGCCAGGTGACTGGCATTTGCAGAACAGCAATTGTTTTCCATATTTTCCTTAGTAAAGGGTTTCTTAACATGCAGCACTGGTGTAAAGTGTATAGTACGTATATCTTTTTCACAACTGATTTTAGGGACATGTTCATTCTCATTAGACCATACCCTGACGTATGCTTTGTACCAGCTGCTAACTTGTATTTCTATTTGCAGGTAACGCGTACCCCCTTGAAGTCAGAATCGATGACTGCAGTATCTGACTTGATGGTATTTTCACCGATGGAAAGTTGACATTTTGTGGAGGATTGGGAACCTATGCCTGCCCATGCAACCCAGAAGATTTACATTGTGCTGTTATGTATTTTTATATTTTTAAGATCAAAACTGTTTTTAAGAGAGGTTTTTGATGGTGTTTTATCACATTACTGTTATGTTACATGTTTCTGATAAGCTATTTTTTTTTAGGTTTAATGTTTTGGAAGTTCAGATGCAGAGGCTTTAATTGTAGGAAAATCTGCAAAACCAGAATCTAAATTGGTTAAACATTAATTTCTGCAGAAGTCTCGGATACAGCTATTATAAAGGATAGTTTGTTGTATTTAAAAATGCATATGCTTGTATTATAGATGAGCTAAGCATGACTTCAGTAAACAGCTTGTCAAAGTTGTTGTTTGCTTCTTCCTTCTTTTTTTTTTTCTTCTTCTTCTATGGTACCCCCTTCGCAGGTGGTTTTAATACAAATACTTTGAAGGGAGACCAGCATGAAGTGATCGACGCCTAATTTTAACTAAAGTTCCACTTTAAAAAGAACCTGTATATGATGGTTGCACACACAAATATTTACAAATTCAGAACAAGCAGTAAAAAGTGCTTTAACGCAAGACACCCTGAATCACCTCTGTAGCTATACAGTGAATATAGAAAAGAATCACCCTCCTTTTTAAAAATTGCATTTTTTGTTTTGCTGCCTGAAATGAAGACCGACACAGTTTTTGTTTTTATCCAGCTGTATTTACTCAACTTATAACATCCAAGTGTATGATAGAACACCAACATGTCAGAAAAAAAAATTCAAAAACAGAGTCACAGCGTTGGAAAAGATCACCCCCTCCTAAAAATAACTTGTTAACTCAATCGGGTGTAGCTAGTTACCTTCTAATAGCACACAAGGCAATTTGACTTTGAGCAGTGGTCATTTTGATTAGTTTAGGATGAAGAGTTTTCCTGGAGCATTTCAGTCCTTGTGGCGCAACTGAAGCAAGCCATCAACTATGGGTGGCAAGGCACTGTCAAAAGATGGATGCAAAAAAAAAAAAACAACTTTAACCGCTTCAATACAAGGCACTTTCACCCCATTCCTGCCCAAGCCATTTTTCAGCTTTCAGCGCTGTCACACTTTGACAATTGTGCAGGCATAAAACACTGTACCCAAATGACATTTTTATAATTTTTTTCCCCCCACAAATAGAGCTTTCTTTTGGTGGTATTCGATCACCTCTGCGGTATTTATTTCTTGCGCTATAAAGAAGAGGGACACGTTTTTATTTTCTCAGTTTAGGCCGATATGTATTCTACATATTTTTGGTAAAAATCGCAATTTTTTTTTTTATATATCGTGACTGCGATATTGAGACGGACACATCGGACACTTATAATACATTTTTGGGACCATTCACATTTATACAGCGATCCCTGCAATAAAAATGCTTTGATTACTGTATAAATATGACTGGCAGGGAAGGGGGTTAACACTAGGGGGCGATCAAGGGGTTAAATGTGTTCCCTAGGGAGTGATGCTTACTGTGGGGGGAGGTGACTGATCTGTGTCCCTGTGCAAGGGACACACCATCAGTCTCCACTCCCTGACAGGACGTGGATCTGTGTGTTTGCACGCACAGATCCATGGTCCTGCTCAGTTACTGGGCAATCGCGGGTGCAGCGGGTCCCCAGTGACGCAGCGGGCGCGTGCGCCCCCTAGTGGCTCGGGAAGGCATGACGTCCGCCCAGAACAAGAGGGTTTTCGTCCCGCTGTCAATTGACGGCGGGTGGTAGACGAGTGGTTAAAGGCTTTATTAATGTCTAGAAGCACAGTGAAATCTATTAAGAAATGGAAGGTATTTTGATACGATACAGACCCTCCCTGGATCAGGATATCGCTCCAAACTGGATGAAAGAGTGAGGAGGAAACTGGTTAGAGGGTCTACCAAGAAGCCTACAGCAACTCAGAAGCAGCTGCAGGAATTTGACAGTGGCCATTGTGTGCATGTGAAAATATCACAAATTCCTCACAAATGTGGCTTGTATGGTAGGGTTGTGGAGGAAAAAAAAAAATACGTGCAGTCAAGACAAGCTTTTCCAAAACTCACCTTGAAGATTCTGAGGCCACGTGCAAAAAGGTTTTATGGTCAGGTGAGACTAAAATTTTATGTGTGGCGGCAATTTAATACAGCTCCCCATCCAAATAACACCATTCCTACAGTAAAGCATGGAGGTGGTACTATCCTGTTATGGGGGTGTGTCACTGGAGCATTTGTCGGGATAGAAGGTAAAATGGATGCGGCAAATTCTTGCAGAAAATCTGCTGCTGCCCTCTGCCAGACAATTGCTTTCCAATGTGTTAATGACCCAAAGCACACAGCAAAAATTACCACACAGTGGTTGAAGGAGAAAAAGGTAAATGGCCTAGTCGGAGCCCAGACTTAAACCCCATTAAATATGTGGAATGATTTGGAGGACTGCAGTCCAGAAACAGTCACCATCAAATTTAAAATGTGTAAGTAACCCCCCCCCCCCCATCGTTTTCAGCCAAGGAAGCTGCCATCTTTTGCCTCTGTTTAAGCTACACCCGCCATGTTGCACATGTGCTCAGTTATGACACCAACCATTGGATGGTTTGGTTGAGAGCACAACCAATGGGAGTGTTACATTTCTGGAATCTGCTGTAAATCAAACTGGTTTTCTGGATAGGTTTACTTCCGCTTTAACTGAACTTGAGCAGTTCTGTAAAGAGTGGGCAAAGTTAGAGATGTATCCCAACAGACTAAAGGCTGTAATTAAACCAAATGGTGGTTCAACAAAATACTGACACAAGAGAATAATCGTTTTCCAACTCGGTGATTCTTGTTTTTGAATATTTTTTTTTATTACATGTTGGTGTTGTATCTTTCACTTGGATGTTATAAGTTGCATTCAGTAAATACAACTGGATAAAACAAAAACTTGCTTCATTCACAGCGTTCTTGAACTCTCACCAATTGGGTGGGAATCTGTATGCTGCCAGGAACATGCACTAAGAAAGGAAAATTTACGGAAAGGTGATTTATACAATTTTCCTGGAACATTGTCAGCCTACAATGAAAACTAACTTGCCATATGGGAGAGTGCAAGAAAACATTTGTAATGGGCAGTAGCCTAGCACAACAAATTTTTCTGTTGTGAGCTGAGCTGGGTTCACCTAATGAAACGTAATAAGGGTGTTCTGGGAGGGTCATATTGCTTACTTGCAAATAGCCTCAGGAGACACTCTGCACTTTACTATCCACAGAGCTGCCACTGCCCTGGTTGAATGTGCTTTTAAGTCTTAGAAATAGGAAGCTCTTATGAAGAGTAGACTCTTTTAATTGTCTTGACAATCGAGGAAGTGATTGTATGTGTTGATGCTGATTGACCCTGGCTTAAGTCATGTGGGACCAAGCACAGATTTCAGCTTTCCTGAATGAAAAGGGGGCTGCCAAACAGGCCATCAGAGTTGGACCAACATCTAGGGGATGTGGTTCTCTCGCTTCCCCAAGAAATACAGTAAATATATTTCCTGATTTAAAGTGGAAGGAGAAAGACAGACACATTTTATGGATAAAAGCAGTCTGGGAGTTTTAGGACTATTCTGACTGGGTAGAACGTTAGGTGAGGTTTTTTGAGTACAAAGCCTGCAGCTCTAACACCTTTTTCACAGAGGTTTTAGCAACCAGAAATGCGGTCTTCAGGGTTGGATTGCAGAGTGCAGCTGATTATGTAGGACAGAAATGAGGCCTTGATAGAGCTGAGGGCCATAAGCAAGTCACACTTGGTAAACAATGGTTTCCTGGCAGGTCTTTAACTTCATGCAAGCCTTAAAGAGGAAGTAAACCCGTTTTCTCTTTCGTTCATGGACGGACACAACCTTAATCTTGACAAAGTGGGTATTGGCATTCCTTTAGGAGTAACTAGGCAGAAAGTGTTAACTTCAAAGCTGAACAGCCCTGCCCAGGGGGTGGTCCTACAGACTATATCCCCTCAGCCAAGCAGATCTTTTTTTTTTTTCTGCCTAGCTAAGGAGAAGACATGGCTCCCTTCGGGCCCATAGGCCTGGAGGATTTTTGATTCCAGATTGAAATTTTATTATTTTAGTTTTATTTTTGTTCCTGTGATCTTCGATCAACTGCCGACTGGGTGACAGGCTGGATCCTTGTAGTCTCCCCAGTTTCGGCCATCGAGCGTGTGCCGACCACAGCTACGCATTGGGTCATCCACGACATGCCCATCGCTCTACGGGTGGCCGGTGAGCTATACGCTCCAGGGCTTGCATCGGACCGGTCTATACGGCCGAGTCGCAGTAGCCTGGCCGACAGTCATCTCCGTCACCATGCAGAAGATGGTCTGTCTGGGATGCTTCCAGCATAATCCTACAGGAAGGGTAAGTATTAATCCCCTGCTTTGGCAGGAGGACAGAGCTGGACATTCCTGGAGAGGTGAGTAGGGGGTTCTATCTTCCCTCCTCCCTAGGCTCTCTGAGCTAGCTGCTGGGGAGGGCTTCACCTGTGGGGAACTGTACATGTACGTCCGCTAAAGCATTGTTATAAGCTGCTTAAAAGAGATTTGCTTACCTATGTGTCTTGCTCCATCCTTTCGGCGACCAGTTTTGCTGTGATCCATGCTGTATTGTCTATATGCACTGGTGGCCATGTTCTTGTGGCCACGCTGTATTTGGCCTCTAGCTTCCGCTCAGCGGCCAAGTTTTTGGCGATCCTGCTGTGTTTACTTTCTGTTGTGAGACCCTGTGTCAAGCTGGCAGCCTTTTTTCTTGTGATATTCTGCTGATGCGGCGGCCATGTTCTTTTGGCCACGCTATGTCTGCCTCTAGCGGCCGCTCGGCGGCCTCTGTCCTGGGCCCCATGCTCTTACGCCCGGTGGCCAGGTGTTTGGGAACCGTGGCGTTGGTTGATCTCTCTCGGCCGCAAGGCGGCCTGTTTTTCTCGAGATCTACTACGGTCAGTGGCCATATTTTTGTAGCCACACTTTGTGGGCTTCTAGCTGCCGCTTGGCTGCCATTTTTTTTTTTTTTTTACAAGAAGAAATGGCTGCCATTTTCTTGGTGCCATCACACACTCTCTACGGTCGGCAGCCATGTTCTTGTGGCCCGTGGCGTTGTTTGGCCTCTAGTGGCCATCTTTTTTTTTTTTTCTTTTATACCATTTATCAGACAGACAGCATTTAAACGGCGCAAACTGACAGACAAGCTGCTGAAGGGTCAGACTGCATAGCTGACAAGGAAGCAGCTCTACCAAGTGGCGGACGGCAACCGTACTCTGTTCCAGGGTGGTGAGTTTTCTCTGTGGGAACCCCTAGTCTCTGCTGCAGCTAGGAGGGTGGGTTACTGTGCCTTGCCTTGAAGTCCCGGTGTCAGGCACGTGGGTCAGCATGGCGTCAGAAGCAGACGCTTTTTCCCCTGAAACACCTGAGCTTGCAATTATTGTCCCTGCACCCGATGTATCGGCTGCTATGTCGGCAATCCTAGATGCCTTTGTTGCCAAGGTGGAAGCAGTGCGCGGGGGGAAAAGGAGGCTAGAAAGCACCCCCCCCCCCCCGCCATCTGCTGGGGTCAACTCAGATGCGGAGCCGAGTCCAGCTACTGCTTAGGCCTGGCTCTGATGTATCTGAGGATGCCAACCAGAATCGGTCGGACAGTGAGAGTCTCCGGATCCGGGTCAGCACGCAATAGGGTTCTGGTAAGGGATCTTATCACCGCAGTGCAAGACACTCTAAAAAGAGAAGCGCCGGTCCCTTTTGGGTTCCGTAAGGCGACTCCCACTGTTAAGGGGTTTCTTTGTGTGTCTTTTATATAGACTTTTCTTTCTCGTACATCACGGGACACAGAGCAGCATAGTAATTACTATGTGTGTGTTATAGAGCTTACCTTCAGGTGATGGACACTGGCACACCAAGACAGGAAGTCCCCCTCCCCTATATAACCCCTCCCATACCAGGAGTACCTCCGTTTTTTGCCAGTGTCTAAGATGTTGGTCATGGTTAAACATGTATTCAAGTGGGCTTGTGTATTATAGGTTCTTTTGGGCCTAGACAAGCTATTCCGAATCCGTCCAAAGTGCTTCATAGCCAAACGGACGGTACCCGGGCCTCGGTAAAGAAGAACAAGGTTTTGCCTGTAATGCCTCTCTTAGGAGGGCTGGACTCTGGGCAGACCCAAAACCAAGATGTTTCTATCAGGGTGCTGTACAGGTCCAGGGGAGTGGTGTTCCTTTTCAGTAGGACCCTGGTCCCTGAAGGTCGTCTGACATTGCCTGCCGAGAGGGGCGAAGTTTGGGCCGTCTGTTCCAAACAGGGTCCTGCGGTGGGGAAAGTTAAGGAAGGTCTCTGAGGAACTTGGTTCAGCAGGGAACCTTTGGACTAATGTGGTTTTTTTTTTTTTTTTTTTGCCTGTAATTTACCTTTTTTATGGTGATATTTCCTGCTAAAGTTTATGATGCCTAGGTTGTGAACATGAATTGTATTCACATAAGGTTTAAATAGACATGATGGTAATACCCTTTTTCGGCCGCTATGTGATGTCTAAACGGGCTATACCTGGTGTGGAGTGTAATGCCCAGACAGATTAAGGTGCTCCCCTGGTAGGTATAGCTCCAAGAACCATCTGTTAAGTTGCCATTCTCCTGTCATACCTGGCGCCGGAGTGGTTGCGGCGCTTTCCCTAGGCACGTCCAGCCTTTAGCAGCCTTCCCTCCTTCTCTTCCCCATGCCTCCATGTGGAAGTGTTCTGGCGCCAGCGGCGCATATGGATGGATGCGCGCATGAACTAAGATGCGGTATGAGTCACGGAGGGGGCGGGGCTTGGCGTGATGACGCTCGGTGTTTCCCGGTGTGCTTCTGCGCATGCGCCCTCTGCCTTAATGCTCAGTCTCTAGGAGACATCCTGGTAAGAGGACGGACACAAGAGCAGGGGCTAATTGGTGATCGATTTGTATCTATTAGGGCATACAACAGGCGGTGATACAGGCATCCCCCAAAGGCACATTAGTTATAACACCTGACTGAGGTATTTAGCAGCTTTTAGCTAGACTATAGCTCAGTAAAAGGTGTATTTTGGCGGTAAGTACCTCGGCTTTAAGCTTAGGAATATGCCATCCAAGGGCTCTGGGAATAGGAATCCTAAGAAGCAAAAGGGTTCGCCATCGGGCTCTGAGGATTTGGGTCATGCGTCCCTCATAAATCAGAGGCTGTTACCCGGGGGGAGTGTTCAGGAGTGCTAGGTGCTGCGGCTGCCCTCAGTTCACCTGCTCCTGTATATGTGACAGAAGAGGCTTGTACCTCAGCTCTGGGAGGATTGGAGCAAAGATTGGTGGCGTTAATCGCTTCTTCCCTACCGGAAAAGAAGCGCGCCAGATCACCGTTTCACCTGTTGGAGTACCTAACGGCAGAGCAGTTGTCCCACAATGAGATTGACTTGCCTACAGGGGATCAGGCTACGGATGATTCTGCCTCAGAGGAGTCTGAAAATGGTTCCTCCACAGTAGCCTCACAAGCTGAAAAATTGTTGGTTCAGTCCCTGACAGACATGGTTCGGTCAGCTTTTAAGTTGCCCCTTTCTGAACCAGCAACTACTTCTGTGTCTTCATTAGGGTCTTTGAAAGCACCACAGGCTAATTGTTCCTTCCCAGTGCATCCGTTACTGGAAGGACTCATTTACCAGGATTGGGAACATCCTGATGAGCTCTTTCTTCCTCCCAAAAGGTTTTCGGTGGTGTATCCTATGGAGGAAAAGTTCTCCAAAAAATGGAGTTTGCCTACAGTAGACGCTTCCATCTCCTGTGTGAACAAGTCCCTTACATGTCCAGTTGACAATATACAGATGTTTACGGATCCAATAGATAAAAAATTGGAGTCCTTATTAAAATCTGCTTTCTCTACGGCTGGGGCTGTAACGCAGCCAGCAGTAGCAGCTATTGGTGTCTGTCAAGCGCTAAAGGACCAGATGAAGCTGGTTTTAAAGGACTTGCCAGCTCAGCAGGCTCATGATCTGGCTGATCTGCCTAGAGCATTCTGTTTTGCAGTTGAGGCCATCAAGGATTCAATCAATCAGGCGGTCCCGCCTTATGCTGTTATTGGTACACATGTGGAGACTTCTTTGGCTAAAGAACTGGTCAGCCGAGACGCCTTGTAAAAAGCTCCTGGCTGGATTTTCATTCATGGGCAAGCGGTTATTTGGAGAAGACCTGGATAAGTATATCCAGAGAATTTCCAGTGGGAAAAGTACCCTTTTACCGGTCAAGAAGAGATTCAGGGGCCCTACCTCTCCGGTCCCAGGGTCTTCTGCCTCTAAACAGTTCCGACGGCCTTCCCGATCAAATCCTGGAGGAAGATCTCAGGGACAATCGCAGAGTAATAAAAAAAACCTGGAACCGAAAGGGGTACTAAACCAGCCCCTAAGTCGGTCCTATGAAGGGTTGCCCCCACTCAATCGGGTGGGGGGGATGACTTCAGATGTTCTCAGGGGCTTGGCGAGAGACGACCAAGGACAGATGGGCTCTCTCCACATTGTCCGTGGGATACAAATTGGAGTTTTCTAACATCAAACATTTCAAGAGATCCGCTAAAAATAAGGTCTCTTCTTTTGGCGTTAGATCGGCTATTATCCCAAGGGGTAATTGTGGAGGTTCCAGTGGAAGAACAAGGGTTGGGATTCTACTCAAACCTCTTTACAATCCCAAAGCCAAACGGGGACATAAGGCCCATACTAGATCTCAAAAGTCTAAACAAATTCCTAAACATCTGATCGTTCCGGATGGAGTCGATTCGGTTAGTGGCCGCCACCCTGCAAGGGGGAGAATGGTTGTCATCCATCGACATCAGGGACGCTTATTTGCACGTCCCTATTTTTCCCGGCCATCAAAAGCTTCTATGCTTTGTGGTCGAGCAGCGCCATTTTCAGTTTGTGGCCTTACCCTTCGAACTGGCCACGGCACAGAGGGTATTCACAAAGATCTTGGCCCCTCTATTGGCCGACTTAAGAACTCGAGGGGTATCGATAATGGCATACTTAGACGATCTGTTGATAATAGATCACTCAGTTACCAACCTAAAGTTAGTGGTACGCAAAACGGTCAAGTATCTGGAATCTCTGGGCTGGGTCCTCAACCTAGACAAGTCAGCCTTACAACCAGTAAAATGACTGGAATAGTTGGGGCTGCTCATAGACTCCGACCAAAGAAAAATCTTCTTGCCTCAGTCAAAAATGTCTTCCTTAAAGGAGCTAATCCAGATGGTTTGTGCAAAAAGACAGCCATCCATACGCCTGTGCATGCGGTTGCTGGGAAAGATGGTGGCCGCATTCGAAGCAGTTCCATACGCCCAATTCCACTCAAGGAAATTGCAGAATGCCATCCTATCAGCATGGAACAAAAAGGTTCAAGCTCTGGACTTCCCAATGTCCCTGACCTCGTTGGTACGGAGAAGCCTCTGTTGGTGGTTGGTACCCCAGAATCTGCAAAAGGGGAAGTCTTTTATTCCAACCTCTTGGAGGGTGGTAACTACAGATGCCAGTCTTGTAGGTTGGGGGGGCAGTACCAGAGCAATGGTCACTCCAAGGAAATTGGTCGGACGCCGAGAAGGCCTTGCCCAGCAACCTTTTGGAAATTCGGGCGGCTCGCTTGGCCCTGATAGCATGGACATCCAAGCTTCGGGGGTCCCCTGTCAGGATTCAATCAGACAATGCCACAGCTGTGGCGTACATCAATCACCAGGGGGGCACTAAGAGTCGTGCAGCCCAGAAGGAGGTGAATCACATCCTGATATGGGCAGAGAATCATGTCCCATGCATATCCACTATCTTTATTCCAGGAAGAGAGAATTGGAAGGCGGACTCCTGAGTCACCAACAGTTATCCCCAGGGGAATGGTCTCTTCACCCCGACATCTTCCGGGCGATATGTCAGAGGTGGGGGAAACCAGACATAGATCTGCTGGCATCCAGATTCAATGCAAAGGTGGACATCTATGTGTCCCGGACGAGGGATCCACTTGCTTGCGGATCGGATGCGCTGGTATTTCCGTGGGACCAGTTTGCACTAATATGCGCATTTCCTCTGCTACAGCTATTACCTCGACTCTTCCGCAGAGTCGGGTTGGAAAAGAAGCCGGTGATTCTGGTAGCTCCAGCATGGCCTCGAAGATCCTGGTACGCTCCTGCCTTCAAGGACCCTGTGGACAAGAAGGCTGAGGCGATCACCTGCAACCTGTACACGGTAGTGGGCTCGGCTGTGCGCCGGACGATAGTTGGGGCCCTGGTGTCTCGGACATTTACTGAATGGGCAAAGATGCTGCACAATGGGTTAAAGGCACGCCAGGTTTCCCCGGACAGCCCTAGCTGACCAATGGTACAGGGCCTAAAATTTGTTTGCGAATCATCCTTGGACACGATTCCTCTGCTGGCCAGAGCTTCAAGTTATGCAGTGGTGTTACGACGTCTACTCTTCCAAGAAAGCCCTGATGGATTTGCCCTTTAAGGGCGACAGATTTTTATTTATTTTTTGGAGCATCCCTGGATGACATTATCAAAATATGTCACAGGAAGTAAGAGCATGCTGCTCCCACAATCCAAAAAAGGGGTAAGGAGCTACGCCGTTGGCTAGGGCCCTCCTTCACCGTGAACAAGCGTTTTTTTCGTCCGCCTAGTGCGGCAAATAGACGATCCCAGGCCGTTAAAGCGCTTGCTGAGGGATAAAAGCGTCCCTGGTTTCGCAAGCCCAACAAGCTTGCGAACATATCTACGTCCGCATAAAGGTCTGTCCCCACCCAGCTCTCGGGTAGGGGGACGTGTTCGCGAAATCGCGACCTGGTGGACATCTCAGATCCCCGACCGGTGGGTTTGCGAAGTAGTTTCCTCAAGGTACAAGATAGAGTTCTCTCTTGCCCTCCAAACAGATTTATGATTTGTTTCCTCCAACAGCCAGCTTCAGCCAACCCGTCGGGAAGACCTAGATGGGGTGGTTCAAGACCTGCAGATAAGCAGGGTGATATTCCTGTTTTCAGTACAGGAACGGTTTCAGGGGTTTTTACTTAGACCTGTTGTAGTACCAAGGAGGGGGTTCGCCCAATCTTGGATTTCAGGCCCCTCAATTGCTTTGTGAAGGTACAAAGATTCCGGAGGGAGTTGGTTTGCTCTCTTGTCGCTGCCCTCCATCCGGGGGATTCTGGCACCCTTGGCAAGAACACATACTTGCAGGTCCCCATATGCACCAGGCATCAGAGTTGTCTACGCTTTGCGGCCGGGGAAGACCACTACCAGAGGGTGGCGCCCCCATTGGCCTGGCATCAGCACAAGGGTGTTCGCCCTGAGTCTGGCCAATACAGCGTGGCATCGCTATCGTTAGCTACTTGGACGATTTTCTTCTGAGGGCCACTCAACCTCAGTTAGAGGTGAGTTTGTCTATAACCCGTCAGACCCTCCGATACTTGGCTTGGGTGCTGAACACTCAGAAGTCAGTATGGTATCGACTCAACTCCTAGTATAGCTGGTGTTGACTCTGGACTCCTCAGAGGCAAAGGTTTTTTCCCTATGGGAAAGTTGCAGACCCTTCGGGCTGTGGTGCGGCAGTTGACATCTCCAGGATGGTCATCGCGCCGCTTTTACAGGCGAGTCCTGGGCCTCATGGTAGCCTCCTTTGAGGCGGTACCATATGCGCAATTCACACGCGAGTGTTACAGAAGGAAAGTCTGTCCCAGATGGGACAAGTGCCCATAATCCCTGGATTGTCACCTAGTCAGGACCTCCCTAGTTGGTGGCTGACATGACCAGCACTTTACCGGTTGGGGGGGGGAGGGAGTCGTCTGGGGGGTTCAGTCGACCAGGATCGCTGGACTCCGGAGGAATCCCACTTACCGATCAACGTCCCGGAATTCCGGGCGATCAGGCTGTGCCTCTCCACATTGTCACAGAGGCATCCAGTCGGACGCCACGGCGGTGGCGTACGTCAACCATCAAGGAGGAATAAGAACCTCAACTCACGCCAGACGTAGATTTTCTGGCTTCTCGACTCAATCAGAAGGTATTGAGGTTTTTTACCAGGTCAAGAGACTCAAGGGCAGACGCGACAGATGCGTTAGTGGCACCATGAGTCAGTACCGGCTAATCTATGCCTTCCCTCCTCCTAAGTTCCTTCCTCATCTGCGTCGCAGACTGGAGGCAGAGAGAATTCCAAGAATTCCAATTGCTGGATTGGCCTTGGTGTCCTTGGTACGCCGATCTAGTGTGTCAGATAGTAGGCGCCTCTTGGCATCTACCGCTAAGAAATTACCTGCTGTTGCAAGGTCCCATACACCATCCTGTTTTACAGTCACTGGCTTTAACGGCATGGCTATTGATAGCCAGGTGCTAAGAGACCGTCAGACTCCAAGTACCTACCATGAGGAGTGCTCGGAAATTGTCCTCTAGGAAGATTTACCATCGCACTTAGAAGACCTACATATTCACTTGTAAGGAAATGAGGTGGCATCCACGTACTTATTTGGTTCCAGAGTCCTGCTGTTCTACAGCGTGGGGTGGACCAAAAATTTTGCCAAGTACAATTGGGGGCAAATATCTGCCCTGGCTGTCTTTTTTTTTTTTCAACGACCCCTGGTGGCTCACTCTCTAGTGAGAATGTTTGTACAGGGGGTTCGGCATGCGGTCCCTCCGGTCCGCCCTCCACTACCTCCGTGGGGCTTGTATAGCAGACGTCCCTTGGCGTCTACCCCTATGAGAGGACCTGCTGTCGCAAGGCCACATACGCCATCTTGCTTACAGTCAATGGCCTGAACGGCATGGCTATTGAGGCAGACGTCTCTTGGCGTCTACCGCTACAAGAGGACCTGCTGTCGCCTTACAGTTAAGGGCTTTAACGGTTCGATATGAGATCGGATTCGAGATGTCAGAGATGCGGGGACGAGAGGGGAGACCTAATGCATATGATTTGGAGGTGTCCCAAGTTATATCAATACTGGAAGCAAATAGTCGAAAAGATAAATACAGTGTTTGCGACTTCATTGTAACCAGTAGCCAGGCTATGTGTATTGGGTCTCCTGGAAGAAAGGGGACTCTCGGGAGATGTACGAACAGCAATAACAAGATGTCTGTTCCATGGAAGGAAACTCATAGCGCAGAAGTGGCAGGCGGAAAAACCTCCTACAGTAATAGAATGGAGAAGGGTGATAGTTGACACTGTGACAAAAGAAGAATATATTTATATTAAGAGAGGAAATAAAAAGAAATTTAATAATATATGGGGAAAATGGTTAGAAGTGGAAACAGGTTAATAAGTGGGGGATGGATGAGGTGAATAGGGAAGTTGGGTGGGTGTGAATGAGGGATAAAGCGTGGAATACAGGGTTAAGTTACGTATGTATTACTGTATTATGGGAAAATGGATGTATGTTTTTTTTTTTTTTTAATGGAAAAGAAATAAAGAATATTGGATTAAAAAAAAGGGCTTTAATGGCATGGCCTCTGAGCTGGCAGCCTTGTCATGCAAGGCTCCCTATCTGACTTTCCACAAGGATAAGGTGGTGCTGCGTACGCAGCCTTCTTTTCTTCCTAAGGTCATTCAACCTTTCATCTCAAGGAAGACATTGTACTGCCATCCTTGTGTTCTCATCCGTCGAATCCTAAGGAGACGACGTTGCAGTCCTTGGACGTTGTCCAAACTCTCCAAGAGTATACTTGTCTGTTACTGCTCCGTACCGGAGTTCAGACTCACTGTTTGTTTCAGTGGCTGGTCCCAAGAAGGGCCCAGCGGTCTCGTCAGCCACCATCTCAAGGTGGATCCGACAGATTGTGATTCAGGCTTACGCCATAAAGGGTCGGGTGCCTCCCTGTCACGGCGCATTCGACCAGAGCAATATGTGCCTCTTGGATTAACGGCATGGCCTTTTGGTGCTTCAGAAACCACCGTTTGAGAACATCAGGGAGATTCCCTTGTTGACACCTTCTCAGAAAGTGGTCCTTTCGGTGGCTGTTACGCCAGTAAAGACGGGTTTCTGAGATGGCAGCCGTGTCATGCAAGGCTCCCTATATGGCAGGCGCAGCACTATGAAGTGCCTTTATGCGCTGTGGCATTAGAAGAATTTTGATTTCTCTGATCTTTTAGTCCAAACAAGACTATCTGTTACTTTATAATTCCTCTAGTGCCGTTCTATGGAAGCAGTAGGTTTAAAGAGCACACCAAACCTTTAAGATAACTTCTTTATTCACTTCAGCTTTTCTTCATATATAACACTGACAATTTCGCAGCAGAAAGTCCATGTACAAACACGTGTTGAATAAAGTATAACAAATGTCGGTTCAACTGTTCAATCTTGTAATTCTACATAAAATGGTAGATATATTTCTCTCTTCAGTATCTGTACTTTCACTTTAAAATACTTTAGACACTTTATGATCTATCTGGGACTTGCTATATAATGCTGTTTGCTCTGAAACTTGGTTTGAATCTGGTTTGATTGTTTGCAAACCTGGTTTGATTGCTGGTTTGATTGTTTGCAAACAATCAAACCAGCAATCAAACCAGATTCAAACCAAGTTTCAGAGCAAACAGCATTATATAGCAAGTCCCAGATAGATCATAAAGTGTCTAAAGTATTTTAAAGTGAAAGTACAGATACTGCTGTTTTATTAAGCTTACTTTTCTGCATAGTATATAATAATCTTAAAGGCATATTTTTTCTTTTGCTTCTGTGAACACAATATACAACTGTTATATGACATCCATATATAAAGTCACAGTAAATAACTCTGCTGTTATCTCTCACAAATGAGCATATGCACTGTTCTAACATTATTAGCAGGTCTAGCTATATATGCATGTAAGCCACATTAGCAACCTAGGACAGGTCTTAGCTGGCCAGCTACACCCTATCTGATCTTCTACAAGGATAAGGTGGTGCTGCGTCCTCAGCCTTCTTTTCTTCCTAAGGTCGTTTCGACTTTCCATCTCAAGGAAGACATTGTACTGCCATCCTTGTGTCCTCATCCATCGAATCCTAGGAGATGACGTATTTCTGGATGCTGTCCAAGCGTCTGTTTCCCAAGTGTGTAAGGCGGCGACCTGGTCGTCCGTTCACACTTTCACTAACTTTACAAGTTGATGTGTGTGCATCTTCGGATGCTTCTTTGGCTGCAAGGTATTGCAGGCGGCTGTTTAGAGTTGCAACTCCTCCATTGAGGAGCTCTGTTTTGGGGTGAAGTTGTTTTAATGCTGTTCCTACCCCTCGTTTTTGGCACTGCTTTGGGACGTCCCACTTTGTCAAGATTAAGGCTGTGTCCATCCATGAACGAAAGAGAAAATAGGATTTTTGTACTCACCGTAAAATCCTTTTCTCTGAGTTCATGGACGGACACAGCACCCACCCCTCTTTTTTAAGTCTGTACTGCTTTTTGACAAACTGATCTGCTTGGTGTAGGAGGGGATATAGTCAGTAGGGCCGCCCCCTGGGTGGGGCTGTTCAGCTTTGAAGTTGTTAACTCTTTCTGCCTAGTCACTCCTAAAGGAAGGCTAATACCCACTTTGTCAAGATCAAGGCTGTGTCCGTCCATGAACTCAGAGAAAAGGGTTTTATGGGGGGAGTACAAAAAAAAACCCTGGAAGAGAAAAGGCATACTAGCTCATTATGTGGTACTTACCTGAGATCGAAGCGCTCCTCGTTCCCCTCCGCCGCCATGTTGCCTACGAGTCTCTTCTCTGTATCGCCGCTGTGGCGATGACGACGTCACTCCCACGCATGCGCGGGACTGGCTTAATCCCAGCAATATCCCATTCAAGACCCGGCCCGCTCAGGGCGCCTGCGCCGTTGTCATCGGTGCAGTCTTTTCAGCAAATATCTCCTTAACCTTCCATCTGGCTCCCACAGATGCCTATATGCTGGACTTTTCTAGTTTTTGTCAAATGATATCTGCCCTGCCAGTGGTCACCATTGAGATGGTTATATCTAGTCTACTCCCAGATTGGAGCGGTCTGGTATCTTGCACTTGATTTTTAAGGTGGAATCTGCCGACCATGGCTTCAGCCATAATGCCCCCCTTGCCGTGACCAACATCGCTCTTGAACTTCAAATGACGTCTACTGACGCTTTTGCCACAGAATCTCCTGCCAATTTCAGCTCTTACAAAGCTTTTACCACCTTGTCTCTCCACTTCCTCTAGAAGGGCTTCTTAAATATTAACTGTCCAACTCAATATTGCTTTGCCTAACACTGCAAATGTTATTGCTGGTCTGCAGGCACCTGCTGATGCTACAGTACATAAGGGCACTTCATATCTAGATCAAATTTTTGGTCCTTGAAAGTAACCATAAAGGTGATGTGTCTTGCAAGTTTTATTAATGATTCATCCACCACCAGAGGTGACGGCAGCAGATTGACAACTTGTTTTATACATGTCTTTTTGTCTGGCCCC
Source organism: Rana muscosa (assembly GCA_029206835.1). Lineage (NCBI taxonomy): Eukaryota > Metazoa > Chordata > Amphibia > Anura > Ranidae > Rana > Rana muscosa. Next base: position 171,410,401 of record CM055126.1, read on the forward strand.
TGCCATTCTTCCTGGATTAACTCCTCCAGTCCTTCAATGAAGGGAAATTAGTACTTTCCAACCTTGGAGATTTTCCTCTACTTCACCCCAGGCAATTGCCTCCTTAACTGTCCTTGAAAAAGGCTCTGTTAAAGGAGTAGTAAAGTTACATGTTTTTTCACCTTAATGCATCCTATGCATTAAGGTGAAAAAACATTCGACAATACCGCCCCCCCCCCCCCCGAGCCCCCGTTTTTCTTACCTGGCCCCTCGAAAGTCCCATGCTCGTCCCCGTCATCCTCTTCGTTTTTCAGCCAGGCCGACGATTGGCTACACTGGATGGATTGAAAGCAGCGCAGCCATTGGCTGGCGCTGCTGTCAATCACATCCAATGACGCGGGGGGCGGGGCCGAGTGATACAGTCGGCGGCTATGGCCGCCGCTGTATCACGGGAGCGCGCCCGCAATCACTCCACACCATGCAAGCTCACTCGCATTAAGGTGTGGAGTCCCTGCGGGGAGGAGCTGAAACAGCTGCCGAGGGACCCCAGAAGACCAGGATCGGGGCCACTGTGTGCAAAACGAGCTGCACAGTGGAGGTAAGTATAACATGTTTGTTATTTTTAAGCAAAAAAAAGGGAAGCTTTAGTGCTCCTTTAAGTAAAATTTAAAGCCTGTGGCCTCTTTAATGTCTTCGTCCTCTGACAAACTCTCCAATTCCGACACCACCTGCTGGCTCTGGTTGGAAGTGCTAGGCAATTCAACCGCAGACTGAGGAGTGGAGGTTTCATGCATTGACTCCTTGGCTTATTCTTTAATCAAGGCCACTACTTCCCTGACATTCCCTTCTTTTGTCAGTTGCCGCTTCCTCCAAGTGGAGGAGCTTGTCAGGCAATTACTTTCCACCACAAATGCAGTAACCTGTGGTGTTTGTAGATGGGGAGCAATATTAAGGAGAGGCTAGATACTGACCTTGATCAACGTTGGCCTTTAGAGGGCTCCCTCCATCTTGAGGTCTATGCAGGGGCCGTAAGCTGCTTGCTCCAGGCAGACTTGACATACTCTCTTGTCAGGCAATGACAATTGTATGCTGCCTCGAAAAAATTCACCAGAAAACCAGGTTTGGGTGTTTGTTTTGACCTTGGTCATGAAGGGGTTAACATGCAGTGACATGTTTTATAAAGGTTTTTTTTTTTTTTTTTTTAATGCTCATTTGTCCTCCCCTCTCTGCAGATGGCTAGACGTACCCAGTGCTTGTTGCACGGCCCCATAAACTCAGATGATCACAGATGCAAAGCGAACAGGTTTTGCACCAAAGTCGGGTGCCAACTCATAGCTTTGAGTAAGCATCCAACTTTGGTGTGAAACATGTTAGCTTGTATCTGTAGTTCACCTTTGTATCTGGTATTTTAATAAAGAAAGTGCACAGGAGTGTGACTGTCCGGCCTTTGTCTGGCGACCAGCTTTGGATTCTAGCATATACAAGCTCTAAAGATCTTGAAGCGAACTTGTGCTGTGGTTATGCAGGGCAGAAAAACAAAATTTCACTTTAAAGAGACCCCGTCACCAGACCATTCATTTTAAGAAAAATCTTTCCATAGGATTACATGTGCATTTAAGGTATCCTTATGCCTGCTTGTGTAGACCTCCAAAAGCTCAGAAACTGCTACTAGGCACACCATCTTGAATGTGATATCATTAGACTTCAAGCTTTAATTCAGGTGACAAGCCAACTTATTCCCCTTTGACAGTATATCCAATATAAAATAAAAAGTTTGACACCGCTATAGATTACATTTTATTGGTTTCTACTAATGTGTTTTTCCAATATACACAAATAGTCTTCATATAAAAAAAAAAGTGAAGCAAAGCGAAATTTTTCACATGATTCAGTGACTGCAGTTTGCGAAGAGATTACATCATGCCTACAGTAGCCCCATTCAAGGTGATGTCACCACTAATGACCACGGCTTTAGTCAGTTGGAAATCTCGGTTTCGGTGCTTATACTGGAACAGGTTTTCATTGTTGACGGCTACGCGATAGTGTTCTGGTTCAACAAAGATTTTCAGCTGGAAAATAAAGGAATTGCATGTCAAAATCGAAAAGAATAAGAAAGAAGATCCGCTCACTTTCATTTAACAAGATTCAGCCTCTTATAACTCCAACCATTCAGAAACACCAGTTACTGCTGGAAAGTGTAACAGCTAAATCACTGCTGTTTCTGATCTTAGAAAAAAATAAAAAATAAATTGGGTGTGCATTTGTTGAAAAGGGCCCACTGTCGCGATTGTGCTTCACGTGCCTATGAGAGGGGGCTCAAGTGAGTTGGGGGGGGGGGGCAGCAAACAGGTTTTTACCGTCATGCATTGAATTTATAGGTAAAAACCCTTCAGCCCTTAGAACCACTTTAATGCACCAAAACAGGCAATACACTTTTTTACCCAAGAATAACTAAAGGCGAGACTTTTTTTTTTAGTTTTGAAGAAAGCAGAGGTATTAGAACACCTGTCAGTTTTTATTGCTGTCTGTGCCCTGGTTAAAGGAGATTCACCTTCAATTTGTTCCGTTTACCGCGGTCATCAAAAGTGAAAGTAAAAAAAAAAAAAAAAAAAAACTAAAAAACTAAATTTTGGGTTGTTCCCAGAAAAGTAAGAGGGGAATCTTCCAATGGGAACACTAGTGATCTTCTTTAATTTTCGGGGATTTCTTCTGACTTCCTGTTTTGACTGGACAGGAAGGGACGGTAAATCTCCCCAATGAGACACAGATGGCAAGAAAAAAAGAAAGAAAAAAAAAACAAACAGTGGTTATAACCCCTCCCTTATTCTATCCCCAAAAAAAAAAGTTTTGCCTATAGTTCCACTTTAAAGTGGTTGTAAAGGCTGAAGTTTTTTTTTACCTTTATGCATTCTATGCTTGAAGGTAAAAAACCTGTGTGCAGCTCCCAACCCCCCCCCCCCCCCCGAATAATTACCTTCGATCGATCTAGTGATGTGCACAAGGCCTGAGGCTCTGCCAGGTCTCTCCCTCCCGATTAGCCGAGATGCAGCAGCCTGCTTCTGTCAATCACAGCCAGTGAGGCGGGGCTGAGCCATGCTCTATGTCTTGTGGAACACGCACGAGTGCCCCCACAGCAAGCAGCTTGCTATGGGACAAGGGGGAGGGACCAAGAGCACCGGCAGAGGACCCAAGAAGAGGCTGATCATGGCTGCTTTGTGCAAAAGACAGAAAAGTATGACTTAAGTGGAGCTCCACCCTAAAGTGGAACTTCCGCTCATCGGAACCCTCTCCCCCTCCGGTGTCACATTTGACACCTTTCAGGGGGGAGGGGGTGCAGATACCTGCCTAAGACAGGCATTTGCACCCACTTCCGGGAGTCCTCTCTGCGGGTAGTGCGTCAGTTCCCGCCCCCGCCCGTTGTTTTCTGGGAAACACACGGCTCCCAGAACACAACAGGGAACAGTGAGGATGGCACTGCGCGACACGCACATGCGCTGTAGGGAACCGGGCAGTGAAGCCGGAACGCTTCACTTCCTGATTCCCTTACCGAGGATGGCAGTGGGGCAGCAGATGAGCGATTGCTCGTCTTCTGCTGCAGACGTCGCTGGACTCCAGGACAGGTAAGTGTCCATATATTAAGTCAGCAGCTGCAGTATTTGTAGCTGCTGGCTTTTAATATTTTTTTAACGGCGGAGCTCCGCTTTAACTTTTTTTTTTTATAAAAAATTTCCTTTACAATCACTTTAAAGGCAAAAACAGCTTTAGACTTTAGTACTACTTTAAGACAACCAATTGTGGTCAGTTGCAGAACTGTGCAGAGTGGCAGCAGGACAAACATTGTTCAGCTGAAAATGTCTGGATCAAGCAAGGTCCAATTCAGAGATCTTCAGCTGAAACTTTATATTCCATGCAATGTATAAATTAAATTTTAAGGCTTTACCACAAATTGTTGTCCTTTCTGAAATGGAAACTTGGGCGCTGCCCGCTCTTCAGCTCCCCACCGACCTTGGAGCATTGAATTGCGCACCACTACATTCGGGTTTTCATCGAAACGTGGATTCAAATGGAAAACAATATTATCGTTGTTTTTAATATCAACACCCCACCTAAAAAAACAAAAAAAAACATCAATACACAAATTGCAGTCTGTTTGATTTTTTTTTTTCGTGCTGTGAAAAAAACAATTTTCCCCAAATATTTCTTTGCTGAATAATTTTTTCAGCTTGAGAAAAACACCCCCTCCACCCAATAGCAGTATACGGTATCCCGTACAAGGCGGTTATTCACTGCAATCTCTTGCTGGCAACAAAGCTTCATTTACATTAGAGCAGCAGAAATGCCTGCAGGGATGAAACGCCAAATGGAAAAAATACTTCACATTCCTTTAAGTGTTATGAGTGTTAGTTCACCTTTTCATAGAAAATGGGGAATACTGTACCTCCCCTCTGAGTTTTACTTACCCTACTGGATGCTGAGCCGTTAGACCGGTTACGTGGGCAATGAGGATTTGAAATCCCCGTTGTTCTCCCTAATCCCTGTGCAGTGCTTCCAGAATGGATCCGGATCAGAGTGATGCTCTGAGATTAGCACGTGATTAGAATCAGAGGCTAATGGGCTTCCAAAAAAAAAAAAAAAAAAAAAAAAAAGGGTGGGCTCAGGGTACCCAGTTGTGTGACAATAGCAGAATGAAACTGTCACCCTGATTCTCCTCCCAGCCAATTAGGAAGCAGGTCACGAGACCAGTTTCCCAATTGGACGAAAGGAGGAAGGAGACGCACGGCCATAACCGCCACTGACTCCAGAGATGGCTCATCCGCAGCAGCTCAGCCATCCAGCACTCCCTGGCTTGGATATGGGCGGGAGTAGGGGAGATCAAAGTCATCCCAGAAAGGACATCTGCCTCCTAAGGTAAAGAGGCTGTCTCCCGCGCGGAGGGGGGGGGGGGGGGTGTTGCTGGTGTTCCCTGCCACTGTTTTACAGATATATATAAAAAAAAAAAAAAAAAAAAAAAAAGGGTTAGAGCTCTGTAATCATTAGAGAAGTACAGCCAAAGCTAGTTTGGCTGTACTTCTCATGTGGAAGACAGGAGTGCAGTAAGTTCTGCACTCCTGTGACCCATTTTCAGCAGGCTGAAACCCACCGTCTGCCAATGTCACAGAGCCGGTCCAGGCTTGGGCAAGATTGTGACAATAAAGTCGGGATCCGCCCACATGCCTGGACCGACATTAGGCTCAGCCTCTCAGCGAGAAGCTGAGAGCCGTGAGTCGGCCGCTCCCACCCCCGCAGCCGAACGATGCAGTGAATAGGGGGGGGGGGGGGCACCAGCAGACAGCAGTGACTGACAGTGACCAGCTCTCTGCTCAGGGAGAACTGAGCAATTGGCAGTGCTTGCTCTCTCGGTTCTCAGTGTTAGAGCTGGGGGGGGGGGGGGGGAACAATTCTGCATCCACATAGGCAAATAAAAAAACACCCACACACCACACATACTTCTCCTTTAATGCATCCTGAACTATATTTTTAAATGCAAGCAACCCAAGTATTTGAACTTAACCTGGTATCAGCCTCTTGCAGTCCCTGTACGGCGGGGCTGAAGTGAGATGATGAATCAGCACAGGGAGCCAAACAGTTCATGTGGTGACAAGAAACATGCTCATAGGAGGAGAGAGAAGAATGACATATGAGCTCATCACTATGTCGCTTTGACTGTTCATTCAAAGAATGACCAGGGCTCAGAGGAAGTGAATTGAATAATGATGTCTGCCTGACCGAGGACGCCTAGTGGCATGAAAAAGTACTGCAGAAGAAATCTCTGAATTGAAGGCGATTATTGCAGGAAAAGCCAGTTTTGTTATTTGAGCTTTTATGGGCTGCTTCTTTTTTATCCTGTTATTTTGGTTTGAGTTCTGCTTTGATGTAAATAATCATATCAAGTGTGGGTTAATGTTTTTTAAATTCTCGATTCTGGAGTATAGTTTGTAAACACACACACACACACACACACACCCACACCATTTTAATTTAGACTTAGCAGAGAAAAATATGCTAATGCAGGGAGGGAGAATCTACAAGCATGTACATGAAATTCAGTCAGGGAAACCTGGCTGGAACAAACATGTTAAAATTTGAGTTTATCCAACCTTGCAGCTTAATGATACCATGATACCTGAAAATAGGCTATGCTAGGAACCAAGGGGGACAGCAACCCACATCAGCCAATCAGAATTGACACTACTGCAATCAAATCAGTACAAGATTCTTTCCGATTGTTGATGTGTCATTAGCGCTTTGCTCCTTGAATTATTTTGTTGGGTACTTTTACTACACATTTATAAAGCAGAGTGGTAGGCTTTACAGATGTGCTCTGCAGTCCACTGGCTGAAGTTGGTGGAGCTCAATACAGTACTGTGTAACCAAAAAAAAAAAAAAAAAATGAAATGAGAGCCCAACCTTGTGACCTGTCAGTCACATGATCAGCTCCTCTCCAATCAGGGAGCTCTCTCGGTGTCAGAGAACGTACCTTGCCGGGCGTGTTGGTGGTCGCTTTGGTGTGCGTTCGCCGCGCGCCAATGTTGGGCATGTTTCTGTCCACGCTGGTGCACTTCCCAGACTGCGCGCGCACGCGCCTGTGCGCACGCTGATGCGCGTGTGCGCCATTGCGCACGCTGATGCGCCATTGCGCGCGCCGATGCATGCCGGTTTGCCCATTTAAACTCCTGAACACTTCAGACCGGTGCTGTCTGATCTACAGTCCCCTGTGTATCCTGCTCCTGTTTGCCTGAAACCTGATCTTCTGACCACACCGGCTTGTTACTGGACTTTTCCTGCTATCCGCCTGCACCCAACCTCAGCCTGTCTTTGACCCTGAACCTGCCTACCCCGCTGTACCATACTGCCTGAACGTTGCCGAACCCTGCTTGTCTTGACCACTCTCTCTGCACCTGCCCAGCTGCTCTACACACCTGCCTGCCTACCTGCCTGCCTGCCGCCAGCCTGGCTCAGCTACTCTCCTGAACCCAGGATCCGGAGCTGCCTTCCAGTAAACACTCTCAGGCTCTCTTACCCTTCCGCACTCCCGTGCCTCCTGTCTGCAATACCAGGGGCCCGCGAGTCGGATCCGTACGGGGGACCTTCCTCTGCTGTAACGGACTCGCTGATCAGGTACGTACAACCCTGACAGTATCAGACAGCCATGTCCGAGTCCGAGCAGGGAAGGGATCCCATGGAGGAATTGTGCAGACACCTGAACAGGCTGACGCAAGCCGTGAAAGACCTCCAAGCCGGCTATACCAGATGGGAGGAGAGAGTACAAGTCCTGTCCACCACCTGCCAGCTCTCAAGGCGCCACATCCACGGGATACTCAGCTACACCTTCTGTCGTCATGCTTCCTCCGGAACCCAGGGTCCCTACACCCGAGAAGTTTGCGGGCGACCGCAGCAAATATCGTGCGTTCCGCAACGCCTGCAAACTTTTCTTCGCCTTGCAACCCTGCACCTTTTCTCTGGAGGTAACCAAGGTGGGCTTCGTCATCTCCCTGCTGACCGACGAGCCGCAGGCCTGGGCTCACCGCCTCCTAGAGCAGAAGGATGACCCTTGCCACGTTCTTTGCCTCTATGTCCCAACTTTACGAGGATCCGCAACAAGCCTGCTACCGCAGAATCCGTTCTTCACTCTCTCCTGCAAGGCCGCAGAGCGGCCGAGGACTATGCGGCAGAGTTCAAACGATGGAGTTCCGACACGGAATGGAATGACGCTGCCTTGCGCTATCAATTCCGGATGGGCTTGTCGGATCAGCTAAAGGACGAGCTAGCACGTGTCGGAGTTCCCCAAACCCTGGACAAGCTAATAGATCTGTCAATTCAGATCGACCGGCGCCTGAGAGAGCGCCGCTCCGAGAAGACCTCCAGTCAATTCCGACCCACCTGGTTGCTTCCCAAGGTTCCAAACCCAGTCCGTCTGGCACCACCGGCTTCCCCGTCGCCGGCCTTAGATGATCCGGAACCCATGCAACTGGGCCTACTTCGCCCTTCTCTCTCTCCCGAAGAACGCCAGCACAGGCGTAGCAACAATCTGTGCATGTACTGTGGTGAACCAGGACACTACGTGAGATCCTGGCCAAGATGCGCAAGTGCCTGCCTGTTTCTTCTACTTGTGCCTCTTTGTTGCCTAACCCAACTTCTCACTTGGCTCTCTCCATTTTCTTTACAGCCCCCCGGAAGGACTTCCGCAATCCTAGTATCCGCCATAATTGATTCGGGGGCATGCAGCTGCTTTATCGATTTGACATTTGCTGCCAGTCATCACATTCCCCTGCAGCCGAAATCCCGGGGACTTGCAGTACACCTCGCTGATGGCTCCATTATTAAATCCGGCCCTGTCACTCAGGAAACCGTTCCCTTGTTGGCCTCCTTGGCAACCCACCATCAGGAGTTCCTAAGTCTGGATGCTATCTCCTCTCCGTTATTCCCCGTCATTTTGGGGATGCCCTGGCTGCAAGCCCATAACCCCAATATTGACTGGACTACAGGGAGGGTCAAATTCCTCTCAGATTATTGCCAGCAACAAGCCTCTACTGACCGTCCCTCATCTGCTCTGTCTGGACAGAGACCCTGACCTTCAGAAAACCATCCCTGAGGCCCTATCACGACCTTTCTGGACGTGTTCAGTAAGAAGGGAGCAGAAACCCTTCCTCCTCACAGACCATATGATTGCCCTATAGAACTTTTGCCTGGGACTGAAGTACCTTTTGGGAGGATCTTCCCATTGACTTGAGCAGGAATTGGGCACCCTGAAGGTCTACATCGATGACAACCTAAAAAAAGGGTTCATCCACCCGTCCACCTCGCCTGCAGGTGCGGGCATCTTTTTTTGTTGAAAAAAAGGACCATTCCCTACGCCCCTGTATTGATT